>VWZK01012546.1:0-16283 GCA_013396935.1 Baryphthengus martii
TGGCAGCCCAGAAAGCCAATCATATCCTGTCCTGCATCAAAAGATGCATGGAAAGCAGGTCAAAGGAGGTGATTTCTGCCCCTCTACTCTGCTCTTCTGAGACACCATCTGGAGTACAGCATCCAGCTCTAGCGTCCTCAACAGAAGAAAGATGTGGATCTGCTGGATAGGAGCCAGAAGAGGGCCACAAAGATGATGAGAGAGCTGGAGCACCTCTCCTATGAGGACAGGCTGAGGGAGTTGAGTCTGTTCAGCTTGAGGAAGAGAAGGCTCTGAGAAGACCTTATAGCGGCCTTCCAGTGCCTGAAGGGGACCTACAGGAAAGATGGAGAGGGACTTTTTATAAGGGCATGTGGTGATAGGAGAAGGAACAATGGTTTTAAACTAGAGCAGTGCTGATTTAGGTCAGATACTAGGAAGAAGTTCTTTGCTATGAAGGTGGTGAGGCACTGGAATGGTTTGCCTAGAGCAGTTGTGGACACTTCATCCCTGGAAGCATTTAAGACCAAGCGGGATAAGGCTCTGAGCAACCTGGTCTAGTGGGAGGTGTTCCTGCCCACAGCAGGGAGGTTGGAACTAGATGATCCTCAAGGTCCTTTCCAACTCAAGCCATTCAGTAATGATTTGGTGGTGGTGCTTTGGCGATTGTAATGCTAGCATGCTACCCATGCTAGCAAAACAGAAGTGTACATATTTCTTCAAGTCACTCTTTCCCATGCATTCAGAGGACATTCATGGCTGAAAAGGCTGTTTATTTGCAGTTAGTCTTTTAGATCAGTAGGCCATTCCCAGTTTTATTGGGATTGCAAGTTATAATCCCAACAGTATCAATGTGTGGTGATAACAGAGCGGAGAAATATGGTCAGATGGTTTTAAAAATTATTCTAGGGGCCATCTGTGGAAAGAAACATAGTCTGTTAATATGACAGGGAAGTGAAAGGAAATGCTGTCACTTTGAGCTGACAGCAATGGGTTGATGTGTAGGAGTTCCACTCACAACAGGGCAGTGCAAGCATGGTAATCCTGCAGAATATATTCAATGTGAAAGAAGAGTGAGAACAATCACCTCTGTGTCAAATAGAAAAATAATTCCTACCAAGGATCTTGACTTGAATCAAGGATCCTCACCAAGTGGACAAAGTGGTGTCAGCAAGAAACTCTTCTCTTCTCCTCTCCCCACAGAAGCAAAAGCAAATATGCAGGAATGACAGAAGAGTTATTGCATGAAGAACCCTTACAGAGAGCTCTACAAGGACGGGGTGTCAAGGATGCTGGCTGGGGTGGGTGAGCAGCCTGCTCATGATAAGAAACTGGTGATGCATAGCTGCATGCTGACCCAGCATCCTGGAGCAGAGGAGTCATTTGCATTATCCACTACAAATGACTGAGAATATATACTTCTTTTATCAGAGGAAAAGTGCCTCATTGTTTCTGCTATTAAAAAATCTTCAGTTCTATTGAGCTAGATAAACTGGTGCTGATAAAGCCACTGGGAACATCCAGTGGTTCTAGAGCCTCAGTTCAGCCTCTGAAGGCTCTCTGATGCAATTATCCATTGGGAAAAAAAATGCTACATCGCAAGCAACAAACATCAAATCATAAAATCAAACCTTGACAACTTCTGAGCAGCCTTTATGCCAAGCTGAGGAAAGCTGACTTCTTCATATTTAGTACGCATTGGATCCTGCAGGACCACAGTGAGATCCTGAAAGTTGTTATACAAATAATTAAATGCCACATTATAAAAGGAGCTCAACAGCTTACAGAGATAGCCAAGTATCTTTCTAGACTCTGTACATTTCTACAAAATCCTTGACAGAATTAATCTTCTGAATCACGGAATCACAGCATTGTCATGCTTGGAAAAGACTTCTAAGATCACCATATCCAATTGTCAACCACCTCCCCCCACAAAAATTACAAAAAACCCAAAACACAAAAAACACCTCACCATCGCACTAGAGCTTGTCCTCAAGTGCCTTATCTACACATTTTTTTAAGACGTCCAGGTATGGTGACTCCACCACCTCCCTGGGCAGCCCATTCCAATGCCTGACTACTCTTTCAATAAAGAAGTTCTTCCTAATATCTAATATAAACCTTGTTGTGACCAAAATACAGGACCTGGCACTTGGCCTTCTTAAGCCTCATACCATTGGCCTTGGCCCATTGACTCAACCTGTCCAGATCCCTCTGCAGAGCCTTTCTACCACCAAGCAGATTGACACTCCCACCCAATTTGTTGTCATTTGCAGACTTGCTAAGGAAGCACTCAATCCTCTCATCTAGGTCATTGATAAAGATATTGAACAAGACTGGCCCCAAAACTGAGCCCTGGGGCACACCACTGGTGGCAAAGGTACACAGAAAGCTTCAGCAAGTACTTGAAAAACTTTAGAATGTTGATGCTGTCCAACAGTCTTTTCAAATCTGAACAGCACTTAGACCTGCTGTTCGAGCCACAGTTCTGATAAATCCATGAAGTAAAACTTGTCCATCAGCACACAGCCTCTGGCAGGGAAAGGCTCAGGACAAGAGGAATCTACTGGCTGAATACTTGTGACTGAAAGACATCATTAGCTCATCCTTGGATAAGAATTGCACAGCAAGCCATTAAAAATATCTTGAAAAAGCTACAACATATTATGTATCAGCATGTGCAGCACTATAAAGTTCACTGATGGCAATGAGTGCATGAAACTCATTTATTCTCCATTGTCCAAAAAGAGATTAAGAGTTTCACAACTGTAAATTAGAAAAGCTTCCCATTCCTATGCAAGCTTCCAGGAAAGCAAACTATCCAACAAGCCAGAGTGTCAAGGCAGCAAATAATCCACAGTTGGCCACATGACAATGCAAAAACAATCTTTAAAAGTTCTTCATAGCACCAGATGATGAATACCTTAAGTACAGGCAATATCTTGTGTGAAGGGGAACAAGACATTCTTGTGGTATACTAAAAGCAGACCTTCCAAGATGTGTGTGCTCCCCATCAGTGTATCGAATCCTGCTCACAACAATGAAGGATGTGTATCTAGTAACCAAATGTGAAAGACCAGCTGAAAGTACTTATCTGTAGATTTTAAGGAATGTATGGAGACAGGTATTAGAAAGACTGCAATAACAGAGGATAGAGCATTTCATTTAATCCAAACCAAATTTCAGAGATAATTAACAGTGAAGGTATTCTCACTTTTTCATCTTTCAAGAAGAGGTAATACCAGCTTTTGTCTAATTATTCACACACAGATAATTTAGTATGAAAGATATATTTGTACTGTGGTAACACCATAAGGCAACAACAGGAAAAAGAAAGAAATTAATATTAGTGTCTGTTTACATCACAGACAGTATCTCCTTACATTGCCTAGTAAAAATGTTTCTAAAGTTAAACGAAAATTAACCTACAGTTTAACTAAAATACCTTCCTATCAATGCTGCCCAGGGGTGAAAAAAAGGCCTTATTGCCAATAACCTGGAAGATGATTCGTAGTATTAGTTGCTTCTAAAGATAATTATAGGAAAAAGAAAGATTTCACACATTTCACACATTTGACAACCTAAACGTCCTGAACATTTAGGAAAAAAAAATAAATAATAAAAATGGGAAAAGCTTCAGAAGCTGATTTGCTGAGGTGATAATTGATGCTAGAAGAAATTATAATGAAGAAGAAATGATAATGCTCTTGAAGACATTTTAAAAACATTTTAACATTCAGATAGCACTGCACAGCTGAATAGCAGCTGTATAACCTTTGTGACAGGATGCTATGCAACTTTCATAGAAAACTTACTTTGACATCAAGTTTGGACATGAAATTCCAGCACTTGTTATCAGCTGCTGAGAAATGTCAAAAGCATAACTCCAGGTTCAGAGATTTCAGGACAGAGGTAAAGTATAAAAAATAGAATATAAAAGGTATGGTTTTCTTTTCTTTTTTAACTTTTCTGTCTTTTCAATTTTTGTTTTTTAGTTGGTAGCATGAAGCAGGTATTGTGCTGTAGAAGGACTTTTATACAAGACAACACTATTTTTGGGTTTACAGAAAAGCCAAATGCATGTAACCAAATTTATTTACACACACGGACAAAAATAAGCTGTTATCATAAACATTCTTTATTTCATAGTATCCTGGAAGTTGTTTTCCTTGAGGATTGAGCAAGGCTATTTAAAATATTCAGAGTCAATATTACACACACACATGAGCACAGACGCTCTGGAAGGATTGTCCTTCTGTCACTGCCTTTAGTTTTAGCCTTATTCAGGTCACCCTAAACCCTGTGGGACTGCGCTGTTGTTTACTATGTAGTAGCTCATACATGATTTTCTCCGGAGAGGGCTGGCAGGAAGTGCATTTCGACAGAATGGAAACTTTCTACCAAGAAACCTACAAGGCAACAGTTCTCCATACTAGCTGCTATGTAAAAATACATAGTAATAGCACACCATACCTCTACTAACTGAAAGAATTAATTGTAGGGTTTCAGTTTATTGACTCATTTGCTTGCTTAGAGTGCTAAACTAATGTTCAGACAAAAGTGTGAAAAGTAAACCCAGAAATTTTGGTTCAGAGACGTGAAGCTTGACAGCGGGAACTGTACAGGGAGAGCTTTTCTTCTGTCCCTTTGCAGCTTCATTCTAATTGTTGTATCAGTGAAAGAACAAAGACTCAGCAGAAATATGCATACATATCCACAGTGTGCAGCTGCTTTCCCTTAACATAATGTAAATGACACTGAAATGAAAAATAAAGCTTCTGCATTGTAGGAGGTAAGATTGCAATATAAAATAAAGAGGGTATTGGGGTTGGTCATTGAAGGAGTATGCTGTGGTGGTAACTAACATAATCTAATTAGCAAAGATCAGAGGGAAAGAAATTCTAAAGCTTTTCATGTCATGAAGGACACACTGGAGATGCTGCAACTTTTTGTACATGATAGTGCTCACCTTGCCAGATCGTAAAAAGTGGTGGTGTTTTTTCAGGGTTAACAGATTGAGTGTGGGAGACAGGCGATAACTCTAGGACCCTGAGGGGTCAGAGGGTAGCTGGTATTCCTGTCCCCTCACAGCCACATTCCATAAAAGGGACGGGAAGGCAGGCCGGTCCTCTCCTTTACCAGGCTCTGCTGCAACCACCCCTCAGCGTGGCCGGGCCTAACTCCAGGTGCTCTGCACAATCCATTGCCATTGTACAGAGTTGTATAGCCCTCTTTCCTTCATATTCCTTTTCCCTGTTTATCTCCTGTTACTCATTAAATTCGTTACAGGCTTAACTTCCAATTTTGAGAGAGGCATTTTCTTCCTTATTCCCCTTTTTATTCTCCCCTGGGAGGGAAGGGGTAAGGGGGAGGGGGAAAGGGGGATGATAGAAATCCTGCTCTGTGGGGCTTTCCCTGAGTCATAAAGGGAGACAGATGTCCTAAAACATTACAGGAACTCTTGAACTGCACTTACTGGCTTACAGAAGGTGTTATTTCTTTCCTAAATGGATTTATTGTTGCTATTCATGACAAATAGAATTTATAATAATTTAAGCATTTATTTAAGATTTGAAAGCTTTCAAAAATACTTCATGTTAAGCAAATTTAGAATAGGAGCACACGGTGTGATTTTACTTAGCAGATGTGAAACAACCTTTCTAAAAGCTTATGCCTCCAAGGGTCTTTTTCACAGGGTCACTATTCACAACAGTGTTCATACAGAATCTAAGCCTGTGATATTCACCAAAATCACACTTTCTGTCTGCACCAGCATCTGATACAGATTTTAACTGTTGAAAGCTACCTACTGTTTTTGCTGTTTCTTTCCCCTCCAAATGGCTTTTCTTATAGAAGGGAGATATTAAACAGTAAATCACATCTTAAAATAATTTATTCCTATACAAATAAAAGCTCTCAGGAGCATCTCCTTAGGATTTTTTTCCCCAGATGTTCTAACCAGCAGCAATTTAACACTTTTCTCTGAAGTCGGCAGGAAAAAGATTCACCTCAAAGGTGAAAAAGCTTTCAGGTCAAACACGGGGCATGTGCAATGAATGCCAGAGAGCAAGCAGATCGTGAAAATGCTTATGAGTTAGTAACAGAAATGCATTCAGACTGTAGGACACGAACAAATAATTTTATAGAGCAAAAGGAGCTAAACTTAGCTACACGCTAAAAACAAAAAGCATGATGGTTTTGACAAATTGAACAGTTATAGGGTGCCAGTCTCTAAGGGATTATATACTGTCTGAACTCATACTGTGTACATAGATTCGAACAGCTTCGAGAGTGAAATTTAAAAGGAAGCTTTATTATCATTAAGGCAAACAATGGTATGTCATCTTCAAAAAGGGGGCATGCAAAGAAGCAAAGATATCTTACAGATGGAGAAAAAATCTTTCAACAAGTCAAACTGAAGTTTTCAGCCTTCTGGGCTAGGCAGCACCTCCACTACCTCTGCGCTCAGTGTCCTAGTACGGGAACAAAAAACTGCTGCCTCTGTGTGCTGAAAAAGCAAGCAAGAAAGTGTGAGGAGGAAGCAATTGTTAGTGGTCTTTATGTAACAATTTCGTTAGAATCAGACTTAGACGAATATATTCCTCCTTCATCTCTTTTTAATCAAGAAGCCACTGGTGACAATGATGGGAGTACACATGGCAGCTGCTGCATAGGTCAACTGACTGAACTGTCAGAATTAAAAGCATAAAGTATTGACTGGAGATAGAATACCTTTGTATCTTTGGCACAGAAGGCCAGTGGTGTTCTGGCGTGTATCATGAATAGTGTGGCCAGCAGGAGTAGAAATGTTATTCTCCCCCTGTACTCGGCACTGGTGAGGCCTCACCTCGAGTACTGGGTGCAGTTCTGGGCCCCTCCCTTCAAGAAAGATCTTGATGTGCTGGAGCGGGTCCAGAGGAGAGTGACAAGGCTGGGGAAGGGACTGGAGGGAAAATCTTATGAAGAGAGGCTGAAGGAGCTGTACTTGTTTAGCCTGGAGGCGACTTATAGGGGACCTCATGATTCTCTACAAACAGAAAAGAGAGAGGATAGTCACTCAAATAAACTAAGGAAGTGAGACAGCAGATGAGGTAAATAAACCAGAACAGCTTCTCAGAGGAAATTAACTGTAAGGGTTTCACTGATGATTAGGACAGGTAATAGGGACCTATCAAGGGAAAAGGGTCTATAAAAGAGAGAGTTCCAGCCAGAGACCATAGGGAAACAATGAGTAGAGAAATGGAATGTATATGAGGAGCAGAAACAGAACAGGGAAGAGAAGCCAGCCAAAAGTAAATGGGTAATTTGTGGAGACCAGGCAAACATGGTACAAGTGAAGTACAATGCCACTGAAGACGTCCAAGAACGTCATGGTATAGGCCATGCTGCAGAATGTTTAGTCCTTTAACAAAACTTCTGCTTCATGTGGACTGAGGGAGCAAGACTGACAGGAATGAAAAGTGAGCAATTAACGTATTATAATTAATTCATACACAGTGAAGACATCTTTAAATGTTTCTAGCAGTGATGTGGGAGAGGAACATTTGATTTGAGAGCTTCACCTTGCTGGAGACACAGTCATCTTTGTGTAACAGTGGATACCACTAAAAACTTAAGGAACTGTTACCCTGGAAAATCTCTTCAAACCCTCCTCTGCACAGCACCTCTGGAAAGATAGTCATTAAAACTGTAACCTATTTCAATTACATGTTAACATGTTAACATAAATATGTTAGCTCACTTAAAGTGTCTCATAGAATAAATGTTTGAATTCTTTTTTTCAGCTTGCAGATGACCTTGAAGTGTTACTGTGAATATATGAAGGTGACAGTAGGCTACATGTTGCAGAATGAACCATTTGTTGCAGCAAGCCATTGTCAACAAGCCTTATAAAAGCATATGACCTATCTACAGAGCAGCATTATTCCAGTCACTCATATCTTTAAATCATATTTGAGTACACTCTTTGTTTGCCTTCATTGCCAGTAGCTATTATCAGGAAATGTTGAACTGTGATACCTCAGATGTACAGATTATCTCTGGTGCTACCTCATTTCCTCGAGATCTCTCTCAAAATAAAGCATTTATGTTACATGTTTGTATTGTGCCTGTCTCTTTGAGGGTGAAACACAAGATTAATCCCCTTTAAACAAGTAAACAGAACAGAGATATGAAATGTCCAATGGTTTCTACATCTGTCGTCATCAGAAAGCTTTTCTTGCCCCCTGTAGAATTTTATACTAAATACATTCCACCAAAGAGCCAATACGATTGCTGTACCTATTCTTGTACCTATATACCTGTATAGCTACCTCTCTACACAGATAGGTATTCTTAAAGGTGACAGAACACAGTAGATCTGAGGTTCGCCTTGGAGCCGAAACCAAGCTAGTGAAATTCAAGAATAAAGCCATGCTATGCACTTTAGTGACAGGCAACATTTCACTTTCCATCTTGTAACCAGAAAACTAGACTGCGAACAAGAAACACTCTCTAGTCAACATTCTTCAAAAGAAATCAGCACTAAAATCCAAAATGTTAAAGCACAGGGACTTTCATGGTGTCCTGCATGGATAACATCAGAAGCAGAAAAGGAAAGTTAAACTAGACCAAAATCACCTGACATTCGTGTACAGTTCAAAAGCAGACAACGTTCCACAGCTTCTGAAAGTTTCTTGAGCTTCATGATCCATGCAGCTGACCTTGCTGTACAGGGCTACACTGTCCCTGTACACTCTCCAGTGGAAAACCTGAGTGCAGCTTTCACTTACCAGTTTGGCAACCACAGAAGAGAATGATAGGAAACATTTAAAGTCTCTGTCATTACAGCCCAAATACACGACCAAATGAGCTTCTTCCACAGTGTGTTGAAATCATCCCTGTTTTCCATGATCCTTTCAAAGGTCATCCTCCTTCCCTACAAATTTAGCGAGTTTTACCTAGTTTGGCTGAAGTGTCTCGCCTTAGATTTGGATTTATAGCCCTTAGTAGAGCTGTGAAAGACTAGACATTTTCTACTGTCAACATCTTTCTAATAGGAAATCCAAAATTTTCTTTCCACTAAAGCAAGGGATAACATGACCTATTTTATGACAGTATACCTTGTACACATGACTCAGAAATATATGATAGATTTTAATGATCTTCAACTACATACTTACATTGGCATCATTTTAGTAGATCCTGATTAAAAGTTTCACAGTAATTCCTTTCCAATTTTTCCTTCCTTACAATGCAAACATAATTTACATAAATCTATCTTAATTGTTTTCATGTTGATTATTTTTTAAATGGATGAGGAAAGCACAGAAAAAAAATAGAACTGAGACTGGGAGAAACTAAACATCTATTGTTCAAAAACAGTTCTTCAATTTACATAGCTCCTTATCACACCAAAACATATTTGTGCAACATCATCATCATCAGTGATAAAAGGCTAGAAGAAATAGTGTTTGTTTATTAACAGCTCCTGCAGAATCCTAGGAGGACAATACATTACTGTGACAGTGCGTTTTTACCCCTCATCGACATGACCCTTACTTCCTGTTATCTGCTTCAGTGATAGTAATACATCTGGGTGTGATGATTGCATCTGGGTGACGATCCCACCCTGCTAAGCTGGATTCGGTGGAAACACATAACAATACCATAGCCAAGGGCTAACTTGAGCAATAAGCTCAGGTGTAAGGGCAATATGGAAATATGACTGTAAGTCAATCATCTTACTCTCATAAATAGTAGGCAGCCCTGAGAGCCCTTTGAGCTCTTCTGCACAGCAGCTGGCTGCACCCTAGGATCTCCCCTTGAGCAGGAACACCTGTCGAGGATGTTCCCCAGGGTTGAGACTTTCCTTGCCATAACAGATCCTCAGTAAGTGACCTATAGCATGCTGAAACTTTGAATCTTTGTTAAGGATATACTCAAACTTACGTGTGCATATAATCTCTTAAAGTAAACCATTGCTTTATCTTGTCCTCCATGCAGTAAATAATCTGGTGTACTAAATCTCTTTGTTTTAAAAGTCGCATTTACCATTTCAAACTTTGCTGAAACACTGTTTTATATCAATAAATACGTATTGTTACTTTTCTCTTGTAAGTGAAGTTCATAACTCCATCCACGTCAATGACAGATTGGGGTATTTTCTGCGTTCTACTGAGCTGATGGTCAATACTTTTCTCACATTTACGTTCTTGCCAAACATGCAATGGCTATTTAAAGGGTATCTGTGGCAGAAACACATACCCAGATTTTCAAGAGTGCTGAATATCCACCCCTGCAGGAATCAGCAGAGTCTGCAGGCACTCAGCCTCTAAAAAGCAAGAGTAGTTTCAGTAGATTTCAATAGATTCTTTCACTGTGCTATTACGACAAGCTAGAGTAAGTCACTATTTCTACCTACATTGTCAGTGACCTATTATTATTATGATGTATTATTTTCAGTCCTGATATAACATTTTTAAAGTTGAATTTAATGCGGTTAACATAGAGAACATATATGCATATAGCATGTTTATATATTTGTTGAATATATACACAAAATCATGAAAAAAACCTACAAATGGTAGCAACCCTTACTGAAGTATAAATATGCCTCATAAAAAGCTTAAATAAAGCTTTGGGTATATGATAATTATTCTCAGGGAATATAGGAAACTGATAAAGAACAAAACAGGGATCCTGACCAAAGCTAAACTGTCTGCTTTCAAAACAGAGCACTTGTCCCCTGTAGAATTCTGAATAGTGACTGAGATATGCTACTGTTAGTTGGTATAGCCTGTTCGTCAGAGCACTTGCAACTGTGAAATAGTGTTCTGTTTGAAGAGATATCACTAAAAATGTCATGAAGAAATGAAACAAACATTCAAATGCTGCCTCCACTCACAACTGAGAGATCAGAGATATTAAAATGCTATGTGAGTTTCTCACAAACATTGCCAAGCCTTCCTTTAAAATTTTTTTTCTCTTACACACCCAATTGCAAAAGTCTTCAGTCTGGCAAGATACTAACAGTAGCTTTATTTATTCATTTAGTATTTTTTTCAGTTTTGTAAGATGCTCCTGTGTGAATGTAAGTTATAGAAAAACACAGCAATTTTGTCCAGTTTATATCATCAAGCTAGCCCTTCCGAAGTAAAATGCTTTGAAATATTTTTGTCTTTTTGAAAGCTTTTATTTCTTTACATTTACTATCTTAATCTGAAATATGTTATTTTTATGCTGACAGTGTTTACACACAATGTAGACACTAGCCAGACATTTGTCCGTGTTGCCTCAAAGAAGATACAGACCCCCATTAATACAGATATCCTATATACTCATCAAATAGATAAGTTTAAAAGTTGACTTCACATGTGGAAGAACTTCATTGTCCTAGCCTGATTTAAATCTCTATATTTATCTTGGGGTTCTTCCATAACACATTTTATATTAACCGTTCAGATGTTTTTCCTGATAAGATTACCTGCTCAGTGGGAACAAAATTCAGATCCTAAGTACATGCATTTCTATTTATGTGCCTGAACTTTTGCCTCTCAGTAGTTGGGACAGGTCTGTTTGTATGCCAAATCTACACCCACTGGGTTAATGCTGATGTGCATTAGACCTGAGGACCTAGACTAGATGCTTACACAGGTAATAATAAATCACTTCAGGGATGACCCAGATCATTGGATCAGGAAGGCACCACATGTCCTCACTGCATCTTCAGAAAAACTCTCTTACAGAGGGAGTATTCATTTTTTTCCCCTCAACAAAAAGAAAGCATTTTATAAGGAAAACTGAATTGGGTATAAGGCAAACTAGGTAAGATGCCTAAAGAACTGTGTCCCTTTGAATCATCGAGATTTTTCCTTCTTATTCACTACCTATAGAAATATCATCAGGTACCTAGAAAATGTATGGTTTAAATAATATTAAATAGTTATAAAAACCCACAACAGTTACACTCTTTAGTGAAGTGCTTCCAGTTCTCTGCCCTCCAGATAGAAAGCTTATTTTCGTCCAAGAAATAAAAGGAATAGAATCTTCAGTTCTCATTTTCTGTTCTACTAGAAATTCTAAGAGACCGTTTTCTCCAATCCATGAGGCATAGTTTCCTTTTTCATGCTGTCCTTAGACATATCATCACCACCAAAAATGAGAATGCTATAATTCTTACATACAAAGAAGTTCAGAAAACAAATACATAACCTAAGTCTAGGCATAACTTAGAAAAGTTGTATAACTAATTACACCAACTAAGAGAACTGCAAACAAAACATCCAAAAGGGTCACAATATCTAGAAGCTTCAACAGAAGAGATGCTAGACAAACATATCAAAAGAGATAAACCCTTTAAACAAAACAGAGGCTACAATTTAAATGAAAAAGAACAAAAAGTAAAGGAGCAATAAGGCCATGGAGTAGGCTGGCAAGTGGCAAGAGAAGTGAATTGGCTCTTCACACTCTTGTGTGGACTAGATTTCGACAATTGATTAACTACATGTGATCTCACTTGATACCAGAAAAACAGTCTAGCTATGTTAGCCAGCTATCTTAGGAGGACTTGTTATTTCAAGCACAGAACTGGAATAGCATGGTTAGGTTGCCCCAACACCTGATAAAAGTATCATAGGAACCTCTGCATTACACTTCTGTTTCACACTTCTCCTGCAAAGAGGTTATATGATTTCTGCAAGACTATATAGGAGATGGTGTCATAGGTAGAAAAAGAATGCAGCTCTGCAGGATGCCTACCAAAATCATTGCTAGCTAGCTCTAGGAATTTAAGCAGTCACAATAACATTTTTAGGGAAGTACCAAAGAAAACTTATGATTAGCTTTGTAAGCCTTTGTCGGTTGTGCTGACACCTAACCTAAATATCAATTTTTAAATCATCTCAGCTGGTTCTCACTGATATAGGATACACACAGAAACATCACTTGAGAGCAAAGATTTATTTCTGTGCCTTAATAAGCCTAACAACGCTGTTCCATAGCTTGACAATACAAAAGGAACTTTTACAACATGGTATGTTTTGGCCTGTATTATTGCAAACAGGGTGGGATGATACCATCTAACAGAGACACAAGTTTTATACTGTCAAAGCAGGGAAATTATATTAAAAAAATCCTATTTACAGAAATCATGCCTGCTTTGACTTACATTCTTGGAGCTATCTCTAGGCATTACCTGCTCTTAATATCAAATTATTTTACTGGAACAACTGAACATAAATCCAAAATAGGAAACCTTACCATAACTCTATATCTTCTCTTAAACTCTCCTATACAAAAACCCTAAGGTGATTTTTTACATTAATTAAGCTTCAGTTCTGCATTAAGTACAACATTAGTACTTCAATGTATTGTTTTTATAAGATTACCGGTATCAAATATAGCACTGAGAATCAGGTGCCATTGTGAAGAGCTTACAACTAAGGCTCTAATCCTGCAAGATGATCTGTATGTGCAAACTCCGTTGTTCTTAAGGAAGTTCTTAGTTGGTGAAAATAGAGCACGTCTTCCTTCACTTTTGTAAGAGATCACTTTCAGCAATATTGTCGTTTAAAACCGGTAAATTCAGACTAAATTCACAAATACTTTGAAGAATGGCTAAAGGCAATTACCACTTTAGTTCAGATATTTCAGGGTTCTTTTTCTTATTCTTAATTTCTTTTCAGAAATATGCCCTTTGTTTTATAAATATCAACTACATTGCCTGAAAGCAAGAGAAAAATTATGTCCAGTGGATGCGTCTGAGGTCATTTGTATGGTTCCAAAACATAAGGAGTACTCTGGACTCCAACTCTACTCTAAAAGAAGCAGAGTTTTTATGCTCAACTCAATTAGAGTTTTCAGACCTGAATGCCTAAAATCATCAAATATGCACCCATGCGTTGTATTTGAACTGGTTGGCTCCAGTAGGAGTGGCAGGTATTCATATCTTTAATAATAAAGATCATTCACATTCAGGAGTAACGGCTAAATTCACATACTAACATATACAGTGCTGGTGCTTAATTTCAAAGAGCTTTGTTTTTCATAAGATATGGGGGAAATGACTGAAAGCAAAGCAATTCTTTCACTAATTATTTAAAGAAATTGTTGTGACATTAATTTTCAAATAAGCAGAAAAAATTGCGTTATCTTCTGAAACCAAGCAGGTTGGTTGCTAAGGCTGCATTACAAATAGCAGGCTTTTCCAAGTTCCTTCCAAATTTATTTTCCTTAAAGAATGTCCTGGTTTGAGTTAGAACAGAACAATTCTGTTCAGTGATTTTTACCTTTCAGCTCAGTTCCTTTAACTAACTGCACTTTCTGAAGTTAGCAGNCAGAGAGCATCTGTTATAGGTAGTGGGCTGCCCTGATCCTAACCCGTGATGAAGAAGAACAAAGAAAAAAATACTGTGTTGACTAGAGAATCATAACAAACAGCACATTTCTATCAGTTTCACAGTAACAAATATTGTTAAGAAGTATAACTGGATTCCTCAATTCTTCTTTTAATATTACATTTTGATTCTTTTCCTCTTCCAATAATTGCTTATTTTCCTCCAAGTGTTCCTGCAGTGGTCTATCACCATTTGCAGGGAGTCTATTATGGCATCAGCTTGACAAAGCCTCTGCTTCCTATCTTCCATGGCTGCTGCCAAACTTCCTCCCAATATCGCACAAATTATGGATTTTCTTTTCCCTGATCTAATCCTAGCTTCTTTCTATAGCACCCTTATCCTATCCACTACACTCTGCAGTTGAAAACAGTGGTTTTTCACCCAATTTTGTCCCTGAACTGAGGGGTGAGATCGGCACGCCTCCAAAAAATCAGAGTTTATCTATACCTTCAGCGAGCGAAGAGATATAATCGTAGGCATCGACTACTTTCTGAGCAGCCATCTTTCCTAACACAAAGGGGTTATATTGTCCTGAGAGGGCCACACCTTAATAGTCTGCTTTTTCCCCCCTTTTCATCCTCAGGAGGTCACACCTTAATTCTGCACTTTATGTTCTCTGAGAATCCTGTCCGTGACACCAATTCTAAAGTGTCATGTGCAGAGGAACCTGGGCAATGTGCTCCAAAGTGACAGGAAGTGCATGTTCTCCTGATGGGCAGAGCTTTCTTGGTTGCCATGGTGATGAGGCCTCTGGTCAAGTTGCTCTGCCAACAATGCTGAAGCATGTTTCTAGTCCCTTACACTATTGCAACTATTACTGTAGAGGTATCCCAGTAATACATCTTGAGGCAAGTCTTCAGTGTCACCAGGGACCAAGTGCAGAAGAGCATCTTCGTATAAACCATCCAAGAATAGTTCTTCAAGAAAGCAGTTATCTACTAAATAAAACACAATAAACAACTCTCACCATATTTAGCACACATTCTAATACAGATTTATTTTTTCAGCTAGTTAGTTACATTTTATGTTAACTAGTGGTTATGATACAACTGAAAAAGGCAGCCTTATAGCTTTTCAACTTCAGGATTAAGTTTGCACTGATAGTCGGCATTTAATCTCTCACACAGTTTATAATATTCCAGAGATGTCATCTTATCTGGATGATTAAGGTTTCATCTTCCAATCAGAGAAAACATTCAGTCTCAATGGGAGCTTTAGTCAGAATGATTACTTGCTGTGTTGAAATTGCCCCATTGAACAGTATTGCTGACCTTCCCTCTGCGGGAAATTTAAGCTTCTGACAATTAATCAGTCAGGATTACTATCATTTCACCCTAGATCAAATTTAAATATGGACTTCCAGACTAAAAATAAAAGAAAACTTCTAATTTGTGCAAGTAGAATACTGCAGATAGATAACTATTCTTTTTGGTTTGTTTTCCTAAATTGTCTTTAAAAGATACCTTAGGTATGTCTTTGCGGTTCTAATTATGATCTGAAGTCATTGCCATCTCTTGTCTGGTTAATCACATATATAATTATTGCACTTTTTTTTTTTTTTCTGGCAAGATTTTTGTAGATTCGTATTAAGCATAAACTGCTCTCAGACAAAGGTTTTTGCCTTCTTCCCACAGCTCACTGTCACATAAAAATAAAAAGCCACCAGCGCCCCTTCCCCCACCCATTTCCCCTGATAGGCAGGTCTCAATTAAGAACATTTTTAAAACACATAAACCTGAAAAAAAGGGAAGGCTAACTAACAATGCATAGTTTAGAATGTGGTTAATAAGAAATTTAGAAAACAATGTAAGCAGGATTTATCCAGCTGCTGGAGACGAAGTAACTCTCCTCATTGCCTAGGCAAGCATAAACAACAGATAATAAGAACTTTAAGTTTCAGATAAGCAGGAACTCTGTTCGCCGCAGGGA
>VWZK01012547.1:3249-78747 GCA_013396935.1 Baryphthengus martii
TACGGCGACACAGCAGCTCCGGCTGCCTCCCCGGGCCCCCGCCGCCGGGCCAGGGGAGCGGAGTGCGGGGCTCCCCTCCTGCCGCCGTCCCCATCGTCCCGCCCGAGAAGCGCAACACGCTGGACGTGGGCGAGGTGCTGAGCCAGGCGGACCCGCTCTCCCGGCTGGAGCGCTGGGAGAGAAGCAAGAGCAAGAACCGGACTCTCGATAACAGCGACCTGCAGCGGCTCTCCGAGCGGCTGAGGAGGGACGGCGCCGCCGCTGCTGCTGCCCATGAGCACCGGCTGCTGCGCTTCTTCAGCGGCATCTTCGCCCGCAAGGACGCCACTGCAGCCCTCTTCGGCAGCCCCCACGGGAGGTCCCCCCGCAGCAGCTTCTCCAGGTCTAGGGCTTATTTTAGCAGCCTGAGGAGAGCCACCGTGGACATGCAGTCTAGCTCCGAGAGCATCAATGGGTCCCCTCAGAAAGGTGCCCTTCCTTGTCTTATCTCGGGGGAGGGGGGTGGAGGTGGCTGTATGTGTTTGCTGTGGAGTTCCACGTCCACGGTAAGGGTTGGTGGGCTAAAAGGGCCTTTTTGTGCAAGGAGAGCGAGATGCTTCACTGGGGTACGTGATGGTCCTCTGCCATAATGGCTATGGCATGTTTTTCAGTCTGTGATAGTGCTTTCTTCTCATGGGCATCACCTGGCATCTTTAATGGAGGCAGGTTGGGCCATGTGCCTCCTGTTCCAAAAAGTGCTCTCTGGCTTGATTGTGCATTCTAGGACAGCTGAGGGAGACAAGTGCAGCTCGTTTAATCATGGAGTGAAAGCTGAACTCCAGTGCTGCTGTATGTAGGTCACTGGGTGGCCCAGTGTAGCGCAGCACTGGGAGTTTCCCCTTTTGGAAAGACTTGTAATCCTAAAGATGGGTTATGGTGGCCAGAAATGCGCCTGCTCGCTTTGGAGGAGTAAGTGGATACTGAGGTATTGTAAATCCTAAACATCTTCTGTCATAAAATAACTTTGGTTTTGGTATTTTTAAAAAGCAGAGCGCAAACTCAGAAGCTGTGCTATTTGAATTGTGTCTTATAGCTGTGTCCAAATCTTGAAGTAGCCTAAACATTGCTAATGCTTGTTGGAAATCACTTTGGGAATGATGAAGTTTGTGAGTCCCTAGGATACAAGAAAAACTTGAAAATTAGCCTTACCATGGGATGGAAGGGAAGAGTTGACTAGCTGCTTTCTGTAAGGATCTGAGGATCACGGTATTGTTGGCTGGGACATGTTAAACCAGAAATGCTGGTTGTGGAGCTTCATTGTATGACGGGGTGCTTTCTTCCTAACTATGCTTTTCCAATCTTTCATAGGTATCTGTGCTGAGACACTTAACTAGTAATTACAGCAGCTTTTGAAAACTAACTCCTTATCAAAGTGGCAAATGGTCTGTAAGTTGCTGCTTTTCTAAAAGTACAATCCTCAGTTAGGAAGATTAAGCTTTCTGTAAGGCCCAGGCACGGTACAGGATGTTTTAGAATTGTGCCAAGGTGATTTAATAGGGGAAAGCAAGAGCAGGAGGTCCTTGACGGTACCACCAGCCCGTTACAGATCCAGAAGTCTTGCTGTGAGTGGAGTATGCCTGGAGTCTGAGGAACAAGGAACAAAGCCAAGTATTTAGACCAAGTAACTGGGGGTTGTAATATTTTATTGATGTAGAGGCATTCATGTGGGCTTATAATAATCTTGACGGAAATTGTGGTCTGACCTTGGTTAAAGTTTGAGGTAACCACAACAGAGTGTTACTTCATACAACTATTTATGCCTGTCCTGTGCCAATACGCTTCAACTGGTGCTCTATTTTAACAACGTGCAGTCATATACTCGGAGCACAGTCCTTTCAGCCTGGGGATAAGTCGAAGATTTCAGTTAATCAGTAACCATTGATACGCAGCATTAAGATATCCCAGAGAGCTTCTTCCTCTACGTGCTACTATCAGATTTGTCTGGTGAAAGTAAGCTTCAAGGCTTCTTTTCCAACAACGTTGGGCAACGCAGGTTGGTAGCAGCGTCTCAGGCTTGCGTTACAGGTTAGCTGGTCTGACGCGCTCCGTTGTTTTCTTCTTCTCTCCAGAGAAGTGCCTTTGCTATCAGAGAACAAGTCTGTGCACGGTTCCAGCTGTTGCTCGTTGGCATCCCCCAGAAAGCTCAGGTTAAGCTAATTTTTCTTTGTTTTTTTCTATTATTTCTTAGGAAGAAAAGTTTAATGAGATATTATGACTAGCATGCCAAATAGATTTTAGTATTTTAAGATTGGCACAAGCTGCTTTTCGGCCAAGACTTGTCTCTTGCTTTTTTTAGTTGATGTGTAATTGGTGTGCTCTTCATAGTCTTGTGCCTTGTCCTTGGAGTAATCATGAAGACACAAGTGGAATCTTGGCTTTAACGTGTTGGGTTTTTTTCTCTTTCCCTATGTAACCAGTTGCCAAAAGAAATTTTATTACTTGAAACTCATTTCCCTTGTGTTATTGGTGTTCTGTGTGTTTAGTGCACAAGTTATTTTACTTTGTGCTTTCTAGACAAGGCCTGCCTCAGGTCAACAGAGAAAGTAGAATTTTTCATCAGTGCACCCTGTTGACTTTTTAAACTCAAAATAATCACCCAAATATTGCAATATCCCTTTGTATGATATATTCTGAAAATCTGTTCCTAACTACCTTAGTCAGGTAAAGCTGAAGCTACAGAATCTGTAAAGCGGCGGAATGAAGAGTATTTAAATCTACAGATTTTTGATGTGACTGAGTTTGACTTACGCTGTGAAGTGAATAAAGGTTGATTTGGGGAGGAATTATTCTTCGTAGTGTCAGTGACCAGTCTTTGGGCATCAAGTGCTTTCCTTTTCTACTTGCAAACCCCGCTTGCCATGGCATCGTTGGCCTCCAGCCCCATGCGAGACACAGTTCCCCAAACTTTAGGTAGCAGTGAGGGGGTGGGGGATTCAAACACCTAATTCTCAGCTAAGGTCAATGACGGTTCCAGGTCACTTGAGCGCGGATAAAATTTGTTTCCTACAAGTTACCTTTTAAAAGAAGAAAAGCTGAAGGTACAGGTGGGGAAGATGAAGCGGCCTCTTTGCCAGCCAGGCTGATGCCTCTCTCTTGGATATTGTTCACATTCTCCTCTTCACAAAGACTGCTACATACTATTGTAGCGTCTTCTAGACTATGGAGGTGGTGTTAGTAAGTTGTGGGTTTTCCTTCGTGACTAGCTTTGTGTTAAATACCCCAAAGTGTTTGTCCGTTCTGAAATAATCATTTATAAAGTAGACTGATTCTGTGTCAGTGCTGCTACTCTAACGTCAGTGTTTTTTCCATCTAAATATCGAACAAATTTGAAGTTCTCTTGTCTCAGATTTCAGTAGTCGTGTCATGATATTCAATCAGTAAATTCATGTATTTAAAGCAAGAAAAGTTCTTACCTATTCACCTCCACTACTCCTGAAAAAAAACCTCAACAAACTTCTATAAATGTCAAGTCAGAGAAGCCAAAAAAGCTATTTTTGCCTTAGAGTTATTTAGGGGAACTTGCCAAAGGAAACGTTCCTCATCTAAACTTTTTTTCTCCTTGAAGTCTTCACGATTCTTGCATGAGAGAAACTCTTTCTAAAGGATGGCTCTGGGGCAGCAGGGTTTTAAAAAAGCGCTTTCTTTTTCAATCATTCTCACTCATTGCTTTTGTTTTGAGATAACTTTGTTTGAATAACCTCTCTAGGATATATTAAGCAGATTTGTGAATAAAAATAGTAGACTATCGAAGGAGTATCATAACATGAAAAACTGATCTGTTGAGTTTGTTTTGCCCCCTCCCCCTCCCCCCATGTTTTAAGCCCTTATCTCAAATTTTCTACAGTTTATAGCCATGGAACTAGGGTAGCCGACCAGTTATCTCGGTCGGAGGTCTTCGGTCTTTTCTTGCACTTCAGCTGAGATAATTCTTGTTAGTTCTGTATCACCTCTTGCTACCCTGCTGTGATCGCTGCTCTTCCATGCCACTGGCATTTTCAGCAGCTGCCCAGTAAACTTGCATGTGGGTGAGTTGGCAAAGCCTTGGAACACATGAAGTTTGGGCAATGTGATGTCAATGTATTGGAATCGGTCTCATGTGGTTCCCCTCTTATAGCTGCAGGTTTTTGGTGGTGTGCTGGTTTAAGCATATTATTTTTCGACGCTGGAGAGTCCCTTTCTTTAATGGCCTAAGAGTCTTCTAGCTGTTCCAGTTACCCTGAGCGAGTCTTACCGAGCCATTGTTACAAAAAGAAAATCTAGCGGATAAACAGATCGCAGTTGGGGTTAAGCTTTGTCAAGCATCTTCTAAGGGGGTTTATTATTATTATTTATTGGGGTAGGTCTTGTGTCAAGCCAAATGAATGCCAGCTGCACTGGTACAGCCAGATGATTAAGAACTGAACTGGTATTAAGGTCACGGGCCGAATTAGAGAATGAGATGGATTAATGTTTGCACAGTATTGAAGTGTACGCCAGATGCTAGCGGTAGAGTCTTTGTTTTTCTGTTAAAAATGGAAAAGAAACGTAGGATTTGAACGTTGCTCTGTATTAACTTGACAAGTTAAATGCCTGATGGCAGCAAGGGGTAATTTTCTTGGGACAGATCGCTGAATACTTCTGTAAAAGCATTTGTGCAGGCATTTGTCTCCATTCCTGCACAAACTGAGCTGTGTAAATTAAATTAGCAGACTTCAGGTTTTGCCAGAGCTCTGCCTGTTGCTCGGTTTATCGCTGCAGGTAACGATGTCGTGTTGATCTAATGAATCGCGTGTAGACGACCAAACCACGATTTGCAGGAGGAAAAGAAACGTTTAAAATGTGGTATTCTTGTTCCTTTTCTCCTACTGACTTGCCTTGAATTTGTGGCTGTTCAGTGTGACAGAGGGGATGTGGTTACTCTAGAACTGTTTCGTTAATCCAGTGAGTCCAGAGTTAATGATGGAGCGTGTAGGTTTCCAGCATAGTGGGTGAGCTCTTTTTCGACACCGAAGGAAAGGCTTTAGTTTCTTGTAGTTGCTGCATATGGAGAATGTCAAACTTTGTCACTTCAGCCGTTAGCAACTCTTTACTGGATGTAATGGTTATTTTGCCCTAGAAAATGGACTCGCTTGTACCAGATGCTGCACCTTTACTCTCTTCAGTAGTTATGCAGCCAGGACTTTGAATTGCTCCATTCCACAAAAGGCCATTTCAGAGCGTGGCGTCGCGTGCTTCGTGGCCTGAGCTCATCGGTGGCATCTCATTCGCATCTTGGATTCTTTGGTCACTGCTGAAAAGTCACTTGGGTGTGTTTTGAATGAGCTCTTTCCTGCAGAGCAGAGCAAATTTCGATACTCCTGTGCTGATGACCACCGGTGGTTTAATGCTGATTGCCACAGTACAACTCTCCAGTTACCAAATGATTTGTGGAAGGGGAGAGCTGAAATAGCATGTAGCTACGGTTTTCTTTGGCACGGCTATAACTTTAGAAATAGAAATTTGGAAGGCAGAGAGCGAGCGCAAATGTCTTTCAAATGCCTGCGTATTCATTTTCACTTCAAGCTGCTTAGGGTTAAAAAAAAAAAAGTCATTAATGCAGACTGTCAGTGTAGTAGTGTTGCTTTTGATAATCGGTGTTAGGCTTTCCCCTAGGCAACTGCAGTAAACACACAGTGCAAGGCGGTTTCTGCCAAAAAATACAGAATAGGCTTTTTCATGTGCAAGGGGAAAAAACCCGGCAGTATATTGAACTCGAGAAACGATCATCTGGTTTGTTCATGAAAAGCATCCAACAGCAAGCTATTATCTCAATGGAAGTTTAACATAGGGCGTTTGATGATTTTGATGTTTCAGGCTGGTGTGTAATGACAGTGTTTGACAAATGCTTCTGCTTTATTGGCAAAATAGCGCCAAATGTTTCCTTACAACAAAACAGGCGACAAATACTGTCGAGATAATACAGCGCAATGTAGCTTCCTATGATTTTTTTTTTCCACTAATCGCAGAAGACGTTAATCAAGCTTACCTGGTGGCCCGTGTTATTTATTGGGGCTTTCTTTGGGGATAAGGCGGCAAATGAGGCAGAGAGACCCAAGTGTCCGTGCTGCAGCTGTTGGTCTGCAGCAACAGCTGGAATCGGTTTGGAACAAGCAGAGACTTGGGGCAACGTATTTGTCATGAGGCTTAGTTTCTGCCTTGGTTAATAACCTGAAAATCTTGGCTCAGTCCAATTTGAAGGAATATTTATGGCATGGGTTCGCTTAACATCTAACTTCTTGGGTAATGTTTGTTTTCTTGTGTTTTGTGCGGGTTACTTTGAGGTTGCAGAGCCACAGAGGTAAAGGTCGCTTGTCTGAAGTTGTAACACAGAGGAAATCTCTAAGCGTATGAAGACATTACAGAAAGGTCTTTGAGGAACCTCCCCCAGGATCTGGCCATAATGTCAGATACAGTAACTGTGATTTATGAGGGAGACTGGCTGTAAACATTCCACTTGGGTGGCATACAAAGTTCTAGCTGGTTGATACGGGAGACGTTACCTGCAAATTACCCAAGTCCCATCATTTGTAACTGTAATTTCACTAGTTTATGGGTAGAACTATTGAATTAAATATAAAAGTTCAGCAACGTCAGTTCTAGTTACATCAAACAGTGTCTGGGTTTAGGTGAATTGATGATGCATCTCAGCTCCTGAGCTTCTGTCAAGGGTTAGGGCTGGGTGAAGCAAATTTTAGCCTTTGAGGTACTTACTGATAAATAATCTGGAAAGATCCTAGTGTGAGCGAAGGGTTCTAGTTCTTCACAGCACCCAAAACGCAGCGTAGCTCGAATGCCTGTGAGCTATGCTTCCATTTTGTGAACAAAGCCCCACAGCAGATCTATCCTTCTTGGAAGCCTTGGATGCTGACGTTTTGCAACTTAGATGTGAAGGGAAACTCAAATATTGTGCTGTCTGCTGCCAGCTCCTGGCACTTCTGAGTTATTTATAATACCTCTTTATTTGTTTGCATGTATTTGTCAGTCAGCTTGTCTGGCTGGTTTGATGGAGAATCTGGATTCCTTAAATTACAGTTTTCACTTGTGTTGGACTCGGTGTGCTTGCACACACACACGTGTGGTTTCTCAGAAGGGGATTCCGTAACACTGATGTGATCTTTTTCATCTTATTCCCATGCAAATGGTCCCTTAATGGCAGTGCTTATGTATTGATCGGAAGGGAAAACTCCTTTAAAAAGTGGGTGCTAATTGCCTTAGTGCAACTGTCTTTGGGATTTTGTTTGCAAGGCCAGGGAACACATCTGTCGAGGTGCGCTCACTCTGTGCTTTCTCTGCAGCTTTCGGTGGGCACATGTCATATTTGGGTCTGCAGAGCACGATGTTTTGCCTTTGTTTTGATGTCTGACTGTTAAGGGGCACTTCTGTTTGCTGGGGTTTTTTTTCACATTGAACCCTGAAAAAATAGCTGGCCCTTAGCACTGCTGGTGTTGCTGTTATGGAGCATTCTTGCAGAGCTGATGATCTCCCCTTAGCCCCTAAAATCTGAAGCCTTCTTTGGGCTGCGGGTCAGAATGACACACCACCTGAAGCATCTGCTGCTCTTCCAGGACCGTTACTGCATTGGTGTCAGGGATAGACTGCCTGGGAAACTGGGATGTTGATCTAACTTCTCCTTATGCAACATCCTAAATCAGAAGCTCTCCTGTTCAGCGGTACAGAAATATTTATGTTGGCGAGGCAACAGCTTTTCTGTCTCGATCTCCGTGTCCTGCAGGGAAAAAAATCTTATTTCTGTGCTCATGGAGGATACAAGGTTTAACTTTTCTGTAGTTTTAATTATTAGAGCTGCTAAAATTGAACATGCCTTGCTCTTCACAACTTCCAGTGGTCTGTGCTCAGGACTTGGAAATGAATGGTTTTTATCTAACCTGATGTGAGTTGAAAATCACCCATTTTTCCACATCCTCAGCTGCAGACTGTTGATTGCCTTGCTCGGGCTGTTCTTCCTCACCGTTCAGAATGGCAGATCATTACTGGCTGTCACTGGTGTCCCTTTTACCGTGTGTATTCTCTTTTTCCCCCTGCTCTTTTGTTGTCTTGTATCTCCGTTGAAGTACTTGGTTATAATTTCTGTCTTAAAGTTTATTTCTTAGTTTGCTTCTAGTTCCTTTTCTGGTCCTTTATAGAGAACCTTGTTGCCCCAAGTATTGTCACAATAGGAAAGAAATACTTCCAAGTAACATTTTCCAACCAATCCATGATTTTACACACTGACTTCCATCTTCATTCCTTGAAGATGAAGGTGGTGTTTTCCACTAAATAGCTAGAACAACCGGTCTTGTTACCTAGTTACAAGGCTCAGGTGGGAGACAAAACATCTGTGCCCATGTGTAATTCCCCTGGGAGGGGACAGCGGATTATTCTGTCTGTTCCTGGAGTTGGCTGAAGACAAAGGCAGTCCTTAGTTTACTTAGGAGGACATCAGGAGGCATTTGAAATATGAGGTCAAAAGCACTTGAAAGCTTTTCTCTGCCCGCTTTTGATTTCCAAGTTACGGTGTAGCCAGAACTGGGTTCAGCTCGCCCAGCTTCACTGCCGTTGTTTGGAGTAATGCGAGTGCTCCGCTGCTGTTGGGGGGTTTTTTGCTTCTCCCTCATACGACAGCTGGCCAGAGTGATGCCTCTTCACCTTCTGAGGTGGCTTTGTGTTATAGGCAAAGTGTTGACGGTTTCTTGGCGAGAAATGTGAAATGAGTGAAAAGTGAGCCTAGTGCTGTGGTGTTACGTACTCACACCAGTGCTTTAAGAAAATACGAGTTTGATTCATAGTTTGACACTCAGTAGTCTTGTTTTTCTGCTGATGTAACTCAGTCAAGTGGGTTTTCAAGTGAGTTTTCTTTTTTTTTCAAACTATTACTTCATGTGGTTACTTGACAGAAATGACCTCCATAATTTTTTTCTTCATTTTTGTAAAGGGTGCTTATTCCATGTCCTCAGTACACCTTGTTGACTGCAAGTTTTCTACTACAAAACATATCCTTGTTTCTTACATTTATTAAGGAAAAGTTTGTTTTAATGAGGAGAGACTTAATTTCTATCTTCAGGAGAGCGTGTTGGTTTTAGTTTTGTCCCATCGGCTGTGAAGTTCCTCAGATTTACGGCATTGTATTGGGCAGGCTGATGATACTCAAGAGTTACGGTGAGCGGCACAGCACTAGAGAGGTTTCCATTTCCAGATGGAGTTGTGCAGGGTGGGATTGTTTCCCAAATGCTAAAGGAAAAGGACAACATTGAGGGACTTTTTTTGAATGAGACGCTTTGAAAGCAGTGGTTAAAAGTATGTGGGAGTGAACGGTCCCTTTCAGCTCACCTGTCGGGTGCTGCTGCAGAGACTGCCCTCTCTGTGCAGGTGTAACTGTGCCAGGTGACTATCAAAGGTGGCCTCGGCTATTCACGCCCGCCTTCCTGAGGCCACAGCAGCGATGCGAGGGCTGGAACCCCTCTGCTGTGAGGACAGGCTGAGAGAGTTGGGATTGTTCAGCCTGGAGAAGAGAAGGCTCTGGCGAAACCTTCTTGTGGCCTTTCAGTGTTTAAAGGAGCCTGTCAGAAAGATGGGGGCAATCTTTTTAGCAGGGCCTGTTGTGATAGGACAAGGAGTGATGGTTTTAAACCCAAAGAGGGGAGATTTAGACTAGAGAGAAGGAAGACATTCTTGACAATGAGAGTTGTGAGACTCTGGCCCGGGTTGCCCAGAGAGGCGGTAAAAGCCCCATCCCTGGAAACCTTCCAGGTGAGATAGGATGGGGCTCTGAGCAACCTGCTCTAGTTGCAGATGTCCCTGCTCACGGCGGGAGGGTTAGACTAGATGACCTTGAAAGGCTTATTCCAACCCAAACAATACCATGATTCCAGAAACCAAATCAATACCATATCTCGTTGTTTTGGGTACTGCTGAGGTAGCAGAAGCTTGGGTATGTGGGAAGAGATTAGTTTTCAGTGCTGTTCATGTGATCTGTATTAACTCAAGAAAAAAGTGCCACATGGAAACTGTCTTTCAGCAAGGATAAAGCTGGCTCTTCTTGACCCATGGGGTCCTCCTCGTTGGTGGCAAGCATGGCTCTGGGGTAATCAATCTTGCTGTTGGCCTGTACTTCTCAAGGTATAGATATTAGCTAAATGCCATTGGATGTGAGTGGTTCCGTGTAAAGTAACCTTTATTCTTATGTTCAATTTTAATCTCTTAAAAATACCTGAGTGTAATTTATGTCTAAGAAATTCTTGGATATTTTAAAGTCATCTGAAAAGTCAGTGCTTGGTGCAGATGATGGTATTTGAGATTATAATGTTGCTGTGAAGGCAGCACAGATGAACTTCAGATTCTGGGTTATGTGGAGATGGGGCCCTCTGGGGGAGGACATGAAGTTCTCTGAAGAAACTCTTGATTTTCAGTTTAGATATCTGCAAAATTTCCTGGGTGAGTCAAGGTGAAATTGTTATGAAGTTGTTTGAGAATGATAGGCGATGAAAAGAGTAGGTCAAGATCAGATAAGAGAGATCTGTGTTTGGCGCCTTGACGGTGTGTACGGCCGTGTGAGCAGGCTGCTGATTGCTGTATGTATGTACCGTCGGCATGGAAATACTGCCAGTGTGTTCAGCTGCCTTGAAAACTTGGTTGGAAGAATCCTTCCCTTTTCTTGCCCCTTCTTATCTCCTGGTCTTGTGGACATAATGGGTGGGGAGTGAAAAGCCAAATCATGTAGTTGGTTTGCTTTATATTCAGACTTACGTGTTCCTGAGATTATTTCCACCTTTTAATATTGCCACCTGCTTTCGCTCTCCAGTCGTGCACCTTGGGTTTGTGGAAGGTCTCCAGCAGCAAAGAGTCACGTGTGCCTTCTGATTCCTGGGTGCAACTGAATTACCTGCTAACGCAGTCAACCTCCCGCCCTTTAAACGGGCTGATTTTTAACCTGAAGCAGGGAGGAGACTTCATGATAACTAGAAGCTGATCACAGGGCACTGCAGTCATCTTAAGACTTCTCGTTACTCTAATTATTGTCTTCCTCTGGTGTGCAGAGCTGATATAGTGGAAGAACTTTTCCTGAGAAGCGTTTTGAGAGATTCCCAAGGTTTAATAAATAAAGAAATTTGCTACTGTGGAATCTAAATGTTTTTCAGTTCAGTTGTGCCTGTGAGATAAAAAACCACCATGGCTGGCGTTTTAGAATAGTGCTCTGAAGTTGTGTAGTTTCTAGTTTGTCAGGTGATCTCCAATTTAGCTATGGGTTAGCTCTCCAGGGACCTGGACAGACATGCTGCTTCTTGTTGTAAGGTGGTTGTGTGTAAGTTGTGTGTGTGTTTCTGCTGTTACACTTTAGTGATTAAGCTAAAACAAAGATCAAAGCTTTTTATTAGTTTTCTCTGTCCATGTAAGAACAGTTTATAATCCAAAATGCCTTTCCCAATCTTGCCTTTTACCAGCAGAAAGAAATCATCTTACCCTTGAAAAACATACAGACATGGCACTTCAGGACGTGATTTAGTGATCGTGGTAATTTTGGGTAGATGGTTGGACTTGGTGATCTTAGAGGTCTTTTCCAACCTTAACGATTCTGTGATTAAAGTACTGGTCTGGTGTTGTCAGTCAGCTGTAGGTGTATCTTTCAAATAGATGCTTCTTGATGTGCTTAGATGCTTCAATAGATGCTTCTTGCACTTGAAGCATTCCTCATCTGAGTCCTCCTGGGTAGATGAGCAGGATGCCCGTAGCAGTCATCATTTCTTTTCCAGAATCTTCCACCGAAGTCTCAGCCAGAGCAGCACCAATATTTTGATTACCTGCAGTAGGTGCTTTGTTTTAAGGAAGAGAAAATATCTTTTGGATGGATTTTACTAGAGCTGTCTATGAGCAGTTTTCATCTTCTGTATATGAAACCTGTCCTGATTTGGGTACAGTGAAATACCAGTGCTTGAGGTGGAGGGACCTTTTAGTCCCTTCTGAATCAAGCCTGAAGGTCTGCAAGGGACGAGGAGGTGGTGATGATTTTTACCTGGAAAGTCTGTTAGTTCTGTTCTCTAGCCCTTTTCTTCCACGTGTGTGCTGCAGAAATTCATTCCCAGCCCAATTCCTTCGCTTGGCTGTTCATCCCCGTTGGTAGCGAGAAAAAGGTGATACCGCTGCTGAGCTGGGGATGCAACTGTCTGTCTTCCAACACCCGCCTCTGCTCCACACCACCACTGGAACATCTGCAGAATGAATAGGTTGTTGTTCACTGTCCTGAGAACTCCAGGTGGTACACGGGAGCATTTGGGAAGCAGGACTTTTCTGGAATTGGTTCGGTAATGGAAAGAGAAACCTGCCTTTAAAATGAAGACTCCAGGATGAGGTGGGAGTTAGTTGCTGTGTTAATTAGAGGTTTGCTCCAGGTAACTGTTAAGTGATGCTGCGCTAACTCCCTCCAATGATTATACGTCTCTTCCCGTCAAAACGGAGGTTCCGTTGTGCTTGTGAAGCCAGATCTGTTAGTATTTAATGTAAGCTTAATGAGCTTGCATTGAATCTTAACTCTGAAATCCCTGCAGATTCTTCATGTGCGTGTGGACACATTGTGGATTTTACCTGGGAATTCTTTTTCTCAGATGACTTAGAAAAAACATAAGTGCATTGAAGGGAATTGTTAGGTCACTCCTGGAAGAAGCAGAGGGAATGTGCATCAAGGTTTTCTACCGTAACCCCCCATCCCTTCTTCCCTTTAATATGAGGTGTTGGGACGAAGCTCCTCTTTCTTATACTCACAGAGTGTGTTCGTGTCACAGCTTGCCTTCACCTCTACCCTTGCAAAGTATGTAAGGAATTGACTGATAACAAATCCCTTTCCATCCCCAAATAAAGAAGAAATCGTGTGTGATCCGAGCGTGCACACGAGTTTGTATTTTTAGGGCCCCTAGGTTGAGACATCGGCTGTAGTTGGTGTAATGTTGCCCATATATAGCGTGGAGAAAGCGTGGAGACGACGCACACCCTATTTTCTGTGAAAATAGTGCTGATATAAAGCGGCTTGGCGTTGGGGGCTTGATGGTGTTTAGTAGTGGGTGGTGGAGCTGGTTACTCCGTACTACTGACTTACAAAAACCGGTGTAATTCTCTTTGCACAGGCGCAAGATTTTCCTACAGTCTTCCCTGAGCTCTAGTTTTCTTCAGAGGCACTGTCATGTCCGGAAACGCTCTGCTGCTTGCGCCATTGCGCTGCCAGTGGTTTGAGGGGTGATGTGTGTGTGTAGGACTGTCTCTCACTGGTTTTCCCAGCCCTGTCTCCTCTTGTTTCTGCGTATTACTGTCTCCTTCACCAGCCCACTCGCACGGCTGCCACTGATGCAGCTGGGGAAAAATAACAAGGAATTTTTAACTGTTCCCTCGCTCCGTCTGCAGGAGAGCGAGCTGCGTTACCCAGCCAGACTTGAGTGAGTTGTGCAAAATAAAATTCCCAGTGCCGCTGTTTTTGCGCAGCGCACGCATTCCGTGACGGCAGGATTACATGGTTCAGACTCCATGTAAAAAATTCATTTCTTTCTGGACCCGATCCGAGCTTTTTTTCTCGCCGAATACTGCTAAGAACGTGTCACTGCAGTCGTCACGAGCACTGCTGGCCTTTCTGTTTACACGTGCCAGCCCTGTCCTCCACAGTCGTACTGGCATGACAAACAGCTCTGGCAACGCCGTCCATCCTCGGGGGAGGATGCTGCAAGTGTTTCCTGCACAACTGTGCAGTGAAAACAGAATGGAAATCACAGGAAACCCATAAAATATTTTATTTTTTTTTTCCCTTTATGGAATTGTGTATATTCTGCCCGTCATTCACAGGACTACCTCTAATAAATACTTGACTAACAAGCCTTGAGAGCTCAAGGAGCTTCATCTGACTTCCACTAAGGGCTTCCCTGGTAGACCAAGGCTATGGTTGTGCTCAGGCCACTAGAATTTAGCTTATCTGTCAACTCTCGTGTCCTTTTCTGCCAATCTCAGAGGAGCTGGGTTCTTTAAAATTCCCCTTTTCCATGGCTTAGCATTTTTTAGGGATATTATGTGTAACTTATTTACATATAATATATTTCATATGCTATTTTTTCTATAATATATTAGTCCATATATGAAAAAAAAACATAAGTCTGGTTGCAGCATCTTTAATTCAGCCACATTCCTGTGCACATTTAATGATCTTAGGGCTGTGTCTAGGCTGGTGAGCTCTGTGGTAGGATTTTGGAGTTGGTATTCTCTGTTTCTCCTCGTTCTTGTGAGCTCTTTTTCTGGGCTCGGGAAGCAAGGAAAGTGAGTTATAAAAGCACTTGCATTAAACTCCAAGATCATGAAATCACTTTAAGTCAATTTTACCACCTGCCTTTCTTCTTCGTATTTGCTTAGTAGAACATGGACCCAACAGGCCAAACCTAGGAAAATATGATTGTGGAACTAATAAAATGGGCTGAAGTTTCTTGGGGGTTGAAATAAGCAGTCTCCTGGTACTCTCACTTTTTTTCAGTTTGATGTCTTGGTGTTTTTTCCAGGAGAGGACTTGAGCTTAAAACCTTGACCATCAAGGTGGCTGCGAGCCTTTTTTAATTTGTTTTGCTGTGATTTTTAGCTTTGGTTTTTTAGTGTTTCCTTCAAAGATGTTGGAGATGCTTTTGAGGACTGTCTTTGGGCCACTCTGACTAGTACATGAAGTGGAGACAGTTCATGTAAACACAATTTGAATTACAGCATGACCTTGGAGGTCTTAGAGTTTCTGGTCAGCTGAATCTTCAGGAATGTGTTGTTTAAACTCTGTAGCCAATTTTGGAGCTAGAAGCTAAGGCTGTTGAACATCATATAAAGTAAGAGGTCGTTTAACTACAGATTATTCTTTGAAAATTGTACCAGTTGTGTTGGAATTCCTCTGAACTGTGATTTCTGAGCCTCCAGGAGGTTGGCAGCCCAGTTTGAGATTTTTTTCATAGACCTCTCGGGCATCTGACTGGAGTTGCAGAGACGCGTTCAGCATGTTCTAGCCCTGCTATTAGGACGGCATACGAGAAAAATGAAACCCAAAGTTCAGGTTTTCCGTAAGGTCTTGTGCAGTTTGTAGCTTTTGTCCCTGGGTGTGTTGTAAATCACTTCAGGAAACAATTTGGAAATCACTGAAAAGAACTTCAGCAGCCTTCGAGGTGCTGCAGGGAGAAAATGTTGTGTGCTTAAGGAGCCTTGAAAGTATGGCATCGTATTTCTCCTTTATTGTTGACTTTCTGATGAGGGAGAGGTGGGGGATTTTTGTGGTTTGGAGTAGCTCGGCTCAGGTTTAGGTGTTGCTCTTTTTTGATAAAGAGTCTCCTTTGACACAGCCTGAGGGGCTCAGCCTCCCGGTGATTTTTTTGGTGTGACTGTTCAGAGTCTTCTATTGCAAAGTGGTGGCGTGTTTCGTGTGAATATTTGTCCATAACGTCAGTAGATGTCTTGTTCATATTCTGGAATAGATGACCGACTTTCTGAGGATCTCACTGGCAAACGCTTTCATGGTAGCTCCAAAATATCTAATGCTTGCTGTACGTTTGTGTCATGTAACGGGCTGAAATACTCGCTTTCAAATGCCTTGTCCGCATCCAAGCGTTGGAAACATATTGGGTATTTTTTTGCTTATGCAGAAAGTCTTGTAATTTGTAAGAGGTTTCGTCTTTGACGTTTTATTCCCCAGATTTAAATTGGGTAATGTCAGCTCTCTAGTTTTTTGAATGTGATAAAAGTGATTTCCAGCAGTTCTATTTGATATTCAACATAATTCCTGGTTGATTTTTTTGTTGTTGTTTTGTTTTTTGTTTTGTTTGTTTGTTTAAAAGTGATCAGTAAGGATTGTACTGACTTTTCTATTTATCACATAATTGTAGAGTGGTTTGGTGGGAAGGGACCTTTAAAGGTCATCTAGTCCAGCCTCTCTACAGGGAGCAGGGACATCTGCAACTAGAGCAGGTTGCTCAGAGCCCCCCTCCAACTTCACCTGGAATGTCTCCAAGGGTGGGGCATCAACCACCTCTCTGGGAAACCTAGGCCAGTGTCTCACCAGTGCTACCCTCAGCATCAAGAATATCTTCCTTCTGTCTAGTCTAAATCTCCCCTCTTAGTTTCAAACCATTACCCTGTGTCCTGTCGAAGCAGGACAGGTGAAGTGCGGGAGTCTGTTATCTGAATTTACTTTTTGACTTTCATGAGCTTGGTATTTTTTTGTATTTTTTTTTTCCTCCCCTCCAGATGAAAATGTCTCCTCCTTTAGTTGTACTAATTGTTCTTGAGCTGTAGCTGTCCAGGTTCCCTGTCATTTTGGAGGTAAATTTTTCTTGTCCTGTCCTTTGGGATGCACGGGAAGATAATCATACGGTTAGGTAAGCAGCAGAAATGGTGTTTTTACATTTTGTTGTTCTTATAATTGTATTTTGTGGTAATTTCCACTCGTAATTTCTGTTAACTTCATGAGTAGTGAGACTTACTTGATAAAGCTTGGGGTGACTTGAGTAGTAGATCAAAACCTTGTGAACAGGCAAGTAATAGGTACTTTAAGGTGCAATGGTACAGCGCTTAGAGAGTGATCAGAGATTTTTGTTTCTTGAGGTGTTAGACATGATTTCTTATTCATTTATCTTCAGGCTTCTCCTTCATGGAGACTTGTCTGGACAGAGACTTCTTCATTCAGTTATTCTTTGAGCACCCACTCTGTGACTACCTGCTGTTGTGGGTTTTTTTTTTAATGGAGAAAAAGTTGAAGCTATTTGAATTATTTAGAATTAGGCTGGGTGAATCAGTTCGGTGGTCATAAATGCTGTGGACTGTCAGCAATAAGTGTGTGTCGGGGTGAATGGAAAATCCTGTTGCAAGGCATCCCCCAGAGACACCCTACTATTTATCAGCTGCATAGGGTTCAGTTTGCTGGTTTTGTTTGTGCAGGCAGCACATGAGCTATCCAAAAAACCTCTCGTGTGAAAGGCAGCTTGTGTGATGTGGGTCGTTTGGGTGGTTTTTTTCAAATGATGCTGATTTTTACTGCAGTGCTGGCTGTGCATTTTTCATCTAGCTCTTTGCTAGACTATTTTATTTTCTTGCTGTTTATCATGATACAGCCAAAACCTGCTCAAAGCAAGATAATGAAGTGATTTTTAGTTATTTTTTTTTATTATTACTTTTCCCAATATATCCTCAGTATAATTTCCCCTGGTGGTAATCACTGTAGACTGTTACAGATGACAAACGTGTCTGATTATATATATACACCTTACTTAGCTCTTTAGAAACAGCAGTACAAATGGCTTCTGATTATACCTGTACACAGCTTATAAGATAGAACAGGGCATGCTGAACATGTAAGTCAGCTGTAAAGGTGAGCAGGATTAATTAAAATTAATTTAGGATAATGGCCAGCATGGAGGCAGCGTTTCTGGGGCCTGGAGGCATCCACTGCGGGCTGTCCCCAAGGCAGGAGTGTTGCGAGGCCTTGACAGAGGAGGTCAATGTGACCCCGGTCAGCAGAAGGTAGGGTTTCAAGTTTGTAAATGCCTGCTGGCCGGTTTGGTTATAAAACTGGTGTTCAGCCTTTAATTTTGCAACGCAGCCTAGCCAGGTGGTCCTGCAGAAAATTGCTACGTACCTTTTCACCTCTTTCGTAGCATTATATAGATTCTACACCTGCTACCCAGAAGAAAGGGCTGCATGAGATGTTCTTATTCCGTGAGGTTTTCTGACAACCTGCAGCCCCTGTGGACTGGCCTGTCCCAAACGATATGTAAATATTATGCTCATGTACTAGAGGCTGGCACCAAGGTAGATAAGGTGAGCAAATTGTCCTGAGGTGTTCATCTTACTGTCTGAGTAAGAGGAAAATGAAGTGGACAGTATGGATTATCTGCCAACCAAAATGGGCCTTCTAGAAAATGTGCTCTAACATAAATTAGTACCAGCATCTAGAAGTGGTCAATCTGATTTTATTTTACTGTGGATATTCTGTTATATACCCAGATACATCTTGTCAGCTGGATGATGTTAACTGTGGTTTCCCTTTCTCCATGAGCTGGCAGTCGTTTTTGTAACACCCTGGAATGCACCACCTCGTACAGGCTGGTGAGTATTTCTGTGAGTCAGCAGAGGCCTGAGTAATGGGTGGTTCTCAGCCCATACGGAAATACTTCTGTGATAAAGGTGAAGTGTTAATTGTAGCCAGCTTGTAGATATTGCGTTACCTCTACCTTATAATAAATGATCTGGGGACTTGTCTTTCAGAGGTGGTGAATCACCCAAACCACCACTTGTTATAAAATGAGCCGGGTTTTCTTGGCTGGCTTGTGTTGATATTTAGAGTATAGAATGTTTTATTTATCCATAATCGTGGAAGAACATTACAAATGTGTGGAAGAGGTTTCATTACTGGAAATATTCATCTTTAGACGACAAGAGGCAGCAGACACAAACAGGAACCCAGGAGGTTCCATCTGAACAGAAGGAAAAACTGTGCTATGAGGGTGCCAGAGCCTGGCCCAGGCTGCCCAGAGAGGTTGTGGAGTCTCCTTCTCTGGAGAGATTCCAAACCCACCTGGGCAGTGCAATCCTGGACGCCCTGCTCTGGGTGACCCTGCTTTAGCAAGGGGGTTGGACAAGATGATCTCGAGAGATCCCTTTCAACCCCCTCCAAACCATAATTTTGTAAAATACTCGAGTTTTCATTTGATTTCAGAAACCTTCCTTTCCCCTCACGACTTTCACTATTGAGTTCAGGCTTTTTTTATCTTGTATCTTTTGCCAAGAAAGATTGGACCCGATGATCCTTGAGGTTCCTTCCAACCTAACATTCTATGATAAACAGTATCATGAATTAAGAGTGTAACCTGCAGGATGGTAAAAAGCCCCTCACTTCTCTGACTTAAGTGGAAGGGTCAGCAGTGGCACTTAAAAACGTGTACTTTTAAGAAAGCTGACACGGTATTAAAAATAAGCCATGTGAGTTGAATTCTGCTAGAATATTTTAGGTATAAATGGCAGGAAAACCCCCTGGTGTTGCAGTTTGCTGTGCTGGAAGTGGTCTGTTCTGCACAGGCCGTGGTGGGAAAGCTGGAGCTTGTGTAACTTGTGTTTCAGATGCACCTCACTGCTGCTGTGTGGCAAGCGCTTGTTGTCAGAGCACTAAACCTCCAGCTAAACAATTATTACGCAAAAAACTTTTTTGGGTTATGGATAATATCTGGATGTTTCTTGTCACGCCGGGTGTCCGTGCCCGACCCAGCGTGGCAGGGCAGCATGATCGAAAGCAACTGCAAACGCTTACTGACTGCTGCACAAGGGACGAAAACCTTGGTGCTGGAAAAGAAATTCCTGTATTGTTGAGACTGAGTTAATGTGAATGTTCTGTGGCATTTTAAATAAAAGTTACATGGCAAAGTTGCTTCCTAGATAGAAGTTTTAATGCTGCTACAGGAGTAGTCTGGCTCCAGCTTGCTTGCGCAGTCTCAGTAAAACTGGTGGAAAGACTGAATACTAAAAATATCTGCTTGACCCCACAGCAGTGGTTGATGTCAGCCTTCCTGAAGGAACGAAGCTCTTTAATTAGTAAGACAGTGAAGTTTATTTTGAGGTTTGCTTTGTTTTCAATTTGAGACGTGAACTCTTTAAGCACTGTAGCTTAAATAAAAAACTACAATCCCGTAGCTGCGACAGGGCCTTCTCCAGCTGTTGGCAGCAGCTGCGGTGTGCGCTGTGCTCGCCTGTGAAAAAATAAATCTGTTTAAACAAGGAGGAGGAGCCAAAAATTGTTTTGTTCTGCACCAGTAGCTGACCTGATGTGCTAACCACATGTTGTCTCTGTAGATGCGATCCTAAAGACAGCCCGAGTTCCCCTTTCATCGTGCAAGTGCAGCTTTTGGTAGCCTGATAGAATGGAAATCAGTCAATTTGGTTTAGCTGCAAAAAAATCAGCATATATCAGTCAGATAAATGCACCAAATCCAGGCTTATCACAGCTGTCCCCAGCTGTCAAAATATTTGAGACCTGTCTCTCTGCTCTGTGCTTTGATTTACCCTCTCCTGGTCCTGTACTCCAGGAGTCTGAGGGCGACATTGAGAGGCCAGAAAATGTTCATAGCACAATTGTGTTTTGCAGAATCAGAGGGGACGTCCCCAAATGGGGTAGGGGGGGAAGAATTTGCCATTTTTTCACCTTTGGATGCGTCTGGTTGGAATGGGAGCACCTGGGATAGCCCTGAGCCATCACCGGGCTCCAGCAGAGCAGCTTTCTGCAGGGGTTAGGGCTGGTCCCTCTGGTGATTTCCATCCTGCTCAAAAGGGCACGTTTAGCGTAGCGTGTTCTGTTGCGGCTTTTTGGGTGGTTTTATTGTGATCCATAGGCTGTAGCTGTTTGCTTTCTGGTTTGTTTTGTTGATGTATTTTTTTTCTCCATTGTACGGCTTCCAAATGGCTGCGTTTTATTACGGGTTTAAGACTGCACTTGATCGTGTTAATTATTTTTTGAAGAGTGTGCATTAGTGTTGTTGCTGGAGTAGAAGCTGACACCCTTTTTGTTAGCTTTGAAGTACACTTTAGATCTTTATGTGGTTCTGACTTTCAGGTTTTTTTCTAAATGTAACAAAAAAAAAAGATTCTCGTAATGAATTGCAGTCGCCTGACATGATCGAGTTTATTTTAGCAAGTGGTACGAAGGTGAAAAAGAATAAAAGCCCTGATGGGATAACTGGCTTCCAGCTTTCTTTTCTCAGCTCATCAAAAGGCAGTAGGAGGTTATGGCATTAATAGGGAACAGAATATGAAGAGAGTAATTTCCAAAGTGTTTGGATGCCAGGGTATGGAGTCAGTTTACAACGTGGCTCACTAGAGTAGGTCGTAGGTCAAGCCCGAGCAGCGGGAAGCTGCACCAAGAGGCCTTTTGCAAAAATGGATTATTTTTTCCCCAGATCTTCCTTTAATAGGGCTCACTTGCGTGTTGTAAAATAGTGGGTACAAAAAGCGTTAGAGCAGATTTGGAATGAAGGAGGCACAGGTCTCCTAGGTGTAGCTGAATTGTTTTCTGATTCCTGAGTTCTTCATGGTCATCTTTAAAGGTACCATTTCTAGTACAGTCATTTGAGTTTAAAGTACCTGCCTGAAGTGATGGAAATGTGATGAAGCTCTCAAGACATTCTTGAGTTTCTTGGCTTTACCCAGGAAACACAAATGAGAATATAGCCGGTAGGGCAAGATTTTTGCAAAGACTGAGAATGGTTTTACTGCTGGGTGAACGTTGTGGGGGTTTTTAAAATAAAGTACTACCGGTTTTAGCAAAGCTAAAAATTCAGCTTTATAAACCTGAAACGGACAAGTATTAGCAAATTTATATTTGTGTATAGCCATGGTTTGTTTTTGTTTTTTTTTTCTTCCAATAAAACATCTGGGTAGCCTGAGAGGCACGTGTGCTTCTACCTTGAGTTAGGTCCCGGTGATTTGAGGTATTGCACTGATTCTAAGCTGGGTTGTGACCATGACTTGTGCAATGGTGATAATCAGCGTAGCCATGACGATACTCACGTTCTCCATCTTCTGCTGCAGGCTTGATGGGACACACCAGACCTTTCAAAAATTGCAGTAACTCTTGACCTTTGGGAAAAAGTTGGATTCAGCATAAGCTTGTGTGAGGTTTGCAGCATCCTTTGTGCCAGACTCTTGCTCCAGAGCGCTGGCCAACTCAAGGGTGAGGTGGAGCAGGCTGCCGGGGAGGAGAAGGCGAAGGAGTGGTAGCGGATGGTTGCGGATCTTGGGATACCCATGATTGATTTGCTTGCCTTCAGCTCCCTGCAAACCCACAGTTTTATCTGCGAGTGGAAGTTGAAAGAGGCTTTATGTTACAGTTAGTCACCGAGTCTAAAGTTCATCCAACGAATGTTTTGAGTTTCCAAAATAAATAATTCCCACTTGGATAAGTCTGCTGTGCTCTGAAGTGCCTTGTAATAGCAGGTGCTTTTGAAAGAGGAAGCTGGGGAAGGAAACTGCTTCTCTAATGGGATGTTTAGTCACATCTTACCTCTTGGAACTGTTATTTTGTGAACAGTCTTAAGGCAAAAAATAATGACAGCCCTGAGTCCTGCCCTCTTGGCTTTCCCTCTGCTTCAGGACCTCGTCTCTTGCTCAGCTGTGCAGTGTGTGAAGACGCTAATGTTTGATGGTTCTGTGATGGTTCCACGTCGAGGTGGTTTAATAGTCTCCGAGGCAAAATGGTAATGGAGTAACTGGGCAGTATCCGTATTACAGGAAAATAAAAACTGAGCTTCTGAAGGAGCACCTGAGGTGAGTAACTCGGTGCTTACTTGTGCTGCTGAAACAGAGTTTGAGTGTCCCCATGCGGTCACAGGGAAGGAGATAGAGGGGACAGGAGAATACCCAGGACACATGCCTGTCCTTGGGCTGCCTTCAGGGCAGGAAGGCCCTCTCCTTGCCCATGTGACTGGGGAAGACAGTCTGCCCAACAGTCACCAACTGGGTGTTTCCAATACTTGCTCCCAGCCCGGTTTCATAGAATCACAGAAGGGTTTGAGTTGGAAGGGACCTTTAAAGGTCATCTAGTCTAGCCTCTCTGTAGTGAGCAGGGACATCTGCAGCTAGAGCAGGTTGCTCAGAGCCCCTTCCAACCTCACCTGGAATGGTTCCAGGGATGGGGCATTGGCTATGTGTCTGGGCAACCTGGGCCAGTGTCTCACCACCCTCAGTGTCAAGAATTTCTTCCTTCTCTCTAGTCTAAATCTCCCCGCTTTTAGTTTAAAACCATCACTCCTTGTCCTGTCACAACAGGCCCTGACAAAAAGTCTGTCCCCATCTTTCTGACAGGCCCCTTTAAGTACTGAAAGGCCACAAGAAGGTCTCCCTGGAGCCTTCTCTTCTCCAGGCTGAACAACCCCACCTCTCTCAGCCTGTCCTCACAGCAGAGGGGTTCCAGCCCTCAGATCACTTCTGTGGCCTCCTCTGGCCCCACTCCAACAGGTCCCTGTCTCTCTTGTGCTGAGGACTTTAGAACTGGACCCAGCACGGCAGGGGGGGTCTCACCAGAGCAGAGAGGCAGAATCTCGTTCTTTGACCTGCTGTCCATGCTGCTGGGGGTGCAGCTCAGGATGCTATTGGCCTTCTCTATGTTCTCCATCTTGGTTATTAGGAAATAAACCTTTCAATCTTAGTGGATCCATTTGCAATTGAAATAAAAAGGGGCCCCTTTTTTCTGTTTCCTTGTTGCTGTAGCTGAGGCTTTCACATTGGTTCCAGCTCAGCATTAATTCCCTTGGAGAGCACGCCTTGGATTGCATTAACATTTTTTTTGACATTTGACAAAAGCCTTGTTTAAACAAGTTAGATGTGCATCAAGCTAATAAATATAAAACCCATCAGATTATTCCTGCTGCGCTGTTCTCTGGAGAACAGTGTCTCATTTGTGTATTTTCCAGTAATCATGTCCAAATCTTGCATGGGCGATATCGAGTTAGGGAAAGTGGACTCCGTATTACATATGGTATAGCCAGGGAAAAAAAAAGGCTCTGTTTTGACAACCGACATAGCAATCTGGGAGACATGACTCGAGTTCTAAAAAATGTTTTCAGAAATGTGTTGCATAAACAAGTCATAATTTCCCTTGTGGAGAGGGGAAAATGTTTTTCTAGATGTACTTCTGCACAAACACGCCGGCCTAGTTTTCTGTCATCACGATTTGAAGAACTGAACGGGTAAATCTGAGTGTCTGGTGCCCGAGCACAGATTTTGGTTGAGAAGCAAGGAAATCGGGCCGTAAGACAATTTGTAAGTGGTAGAACTTTGATACTGCCTGGTTTTGCATCTGGGTGCTGTGACTGCCAGTTGGTACAGGGCAGCAGGAGAATTAAGTGTCCTCAATTGCAGCATTGCTCATTTTAGTCTTGTCTAGAAGCCTTTCCTTGCAGGTTACTTGAGAGAGCAGAGTGTTTAGCCATGTAGAAGACCGTTGGTTTGCAAGCCCAGTTACTGCATCACACCCGTTTAACCACACTGACGTCATCGTGGCTGCTCGAGTGGGATGAAGGGTAGAGTTTGCCTCTGTCTACATTAATCACACTTAGAGCGTGCAACCACCAAGCTGAGAATTTCAGAATAAACCCTATAGATTGGTGGATGAATGATGTATTGGGGAAGGGTGGACTTGGCTTTCATGGGGGAAATCATGCCTCATATTTACTAGAGTTCTTTAGGGGAGGATGAGAGAAATCTGTTTGACTGAAAGAACTGCTTTTGCTAGAGACTCGAGCTGAGTTGCCATCAGATAAGAGGGAGGGTCCTCTTGTGTCTATACCTTCTTAAGGAAAAAAAAAATGTGTATAGGAATAAATACTTGATTTTTCCCTTGTAAAAAAACCCAGCAGCACGTTTTGAAGGGATCTGTTTTGGAGTGTCTTCTGGTTAAGGTATTGATAAATGCCCTGGGAAAGAAGATGAAAGAGAGTGATGATTTATGGTTTGTGTGGGCTGGTAAAAAAAACAGGAGCTGGTTGTGCAGAGCAACAGAGGAATCTTGCAATGGTTAGTGCTGGGCATACAGGAAGATTACACTCAATGGGGAAGAGTGCAAAGCGCCACATGGGGAGAGGGTAGCTCTGAATGAGCTGTAAGTCTCGGTAAAGATCTTGGCATCTCTAAGAGCTTTGTGGAAATCTGCTATGAAGTGCTCTGCAGGCTCAGAGCAAAGAGGGTTAAGGACACAAAAGAGAGCGAGTTGTCATGGGTCTGTTACAAGGATGTAGCGTGCCTATCTCTGGAGGCTTTGGAGAAGGTGATTGTGGTCCTCACATGTGGAAAGAAGTGTAGGGGAGCACAAAGGTGCATTAAAAGGGAGGTTCTCTTCCCCCTCTACTCTGTTCTGGAGAGGCCACAGCTGGAGTATTGGTCCAGTTCTGGTCTCCCCAGTTCAAGAGAGACAAGGAACTACCGGAGAGAGTCCAGCAGAGGCTACAAAGATGCTGAGGGGACTGAAGCATCTCTGTGACAAGGAAAGGCTGAGAGACCTGGGGCTGTTTAGGCTGGAGAAGACTGAGAGGGGATCTAATCAATGCTGATCAATAGCTAAGGGGCCCCTGGTGGGCAAGAGGATGGGGCCAGACTCTTTCTTCCCAATGGTGCCTAATGACAGGACAAGGGGCAGTGGGCCCAAACTGGAGTCCAGGAGGTTCCATGTGAACAGAAGGAAAAACTTCTTTGCTGTCAGAGTGCCAGAGCCTGGCCCAGACTTCCCAGAGAGGTTGTGGAATCTCCTTCTCTGGAGAGATTCCAGACCCACCTGGGCAATGCGATCCTGGGCACTCTGCTCTGGGTGACCCTGCTGGAGCAGGGAGGTTGGATGAGATGATCTCCAGAGATCCCTTTCATCCCCCACCATGCTGGGATTCTGTGATTCTGATTAGAAAAGCAGTAAGTGTAGTCCAGGCAAGAGCCAGCCCGGCTAGACAGAGTGGTGCAGCCTGGGAGAGGGTAACGCAAGGAGGGATCATCGTGTCAGAGGAAGGTGGTAAGGGTGGAATCTCTCACAACTGTCTCTTCTGAAGAAGCGTCTCGTGAAACTAGTAAGAGGCAGATTGAAAAACAGCCCATTAAATTTTTATTCTGTTACAGTCCAAAAGCTGATTAAGCGGTGAGTCCCTGTAGGACCTTGGGAGTGTCGGTCTTTAGCAGAGATGCCCAGGACTTAGCTGATGGACGAAATTTGTTGAAGGGCCGTAGTCGTTTGGAGAGGCTACTTCTGAGCTGCTGTGGAGCGAAGTTGAGGGAGAGCAGGGACCAGGTGTGTGTGATGCCACCTTGTCCATTCTCATCTGCTGCCAACCTGGGCCAGAGGAGGGAGGCAGATGAATTATTAGTCTGAGTTTTGGGGTTTGCCACTCTTAAGAATTTGTGCTTTCGACACTGTTTTGTTAAGCATGGCTTGTTAGTGTCCCCTTATCTCCTTCCTCCTCTGCCTTTTTGAGCTGAGTTTTTTAATTTTTTTTTTTTTTTCCCCCAAGGTCACTGTTGTTTTGCTCATTTACTGCTATTTACTTCACGTTCTGCTGCTTAGGTGTCGGTGAGGCTCGGATGTTGACCCAGAATAATCTGTGGGTTCCCGGTGGTGGAAATCCTTTGGCCAACTTTACTTTTCAGTACATGCTTTGGCTTTCATTACTAATTTTTTCACTACCAAGTAGTCACTAAGTTTCTCTTGTTTATTTTTGCTTTTTTTATTATCGGCCATTCTTATCTATCTGAAAAGCCAGAAGTATTTTCAGCCTGCTAAGCAATGCATCTCTGTCACTTTTTTCTCCATCTCTTGTGACTTTATTTGCTCTGGCTTGCCAAATGAAAGTCTTTTTTAGAATGTTCTCATCACTTCCCCTACTTCGTTTTTTTTAATGTATCCTTCGACATTGCTTTTTTGCCAACTGTATTAGCTGTCCCTCTACCTCTCTGATGCATCTTAGGGAGGTTTCTCATTGATACTTAGACTTTAATAAGAAAGACTCGTTCCTTGTTTGTGTCTGCACCCAGGAAAGACGACATAGGCTGTGATTTTTGGGGTGTCCCCTTTTGGGTGCTTTGGACAAGAGTTTAGTCCTGTATTTTCATCCCTGGTATTGAGCAGTTTATAAGAAGCACAGTCATCCCCTTGGTGTCTTGAGTGTGGCTTATTACAGCTCAAAACCTTATCACCAGTTTTTCACTTAGTTACATTCGGAGTGATCTTTCCTAGCCTTCCCTTGAGACAGGACGGTATAAAGCAGACCTCACCTTTGACACAGACCTGCTTTCTAGAGAGAACCAACCAAGTAAGACATTTACCAAACAGTTCATCTCCAGTGGCTTCTTTTTCTTCCTGGAGTCCAGTACTACTGCAGTTACTGCTTTAGCTGCGTTCTCTGAGGCTTCGGTGCTTGCAGAAATACTGTGTATTACCAGAAGAAAAAAAAAAAAAAAGAAAAAAAAAATAATTTCATTGTAAGGCACAGATGTAACTTGAGGCATGAAGACAGCCCAGGTTCCTAGTATATGAGCGGTGCTGCTTTGGGCACTTCCCTGGTTGCGAGAATATGAAGCAATATAGCAGATTTTAGCCATGTATACGAATTCGCTTTGGCAGGGGTGATTTTTCTGTTGTGCTTAGGTAGTACATTTCATTTAAAAATAAAATAATGATAAGACTTAAGAAGACTTTAAAAAAAAAAAACAAACCACATTGTTAATATATCCTTAGTTTCAAAGCAATCATTTACTTTCCCAGTTTTACTGGGGCAGGGAACAGCTTTACTGCAGCGATGCTCTCATTTTCTCTTTATGTACTTTTTATATTCCTTCCCGCTCCTTGCTGTGGTCTCCAGCACCCTGTTGTAAAAGGAGCCAGCCGGGACCTGTGTTTTTCAGTGTCGTGTTTCTCTGAGGGGTGCTGTGAAGTGTTAAGGAACAGGCATTTTGTTGAAATTAAGTTGTATTCCTTCTCTTACTCACTCAGAACGTCCCTGTTTGAAGCGTGCTGCGCTTCTCCGATGGCAGAGTTACCTCAGGAGAAAACAGGGGGTTTATCTGTGGGGTTTTAAATTTTCTTATACTAACTGCACATCAGCTCCGGAAGCCAACCCACTGTGAAAATACAGGGAATGTGAAGTTTTTCATGTTAAGTATGTAATTTATTTTTTCCTTATAAACAGCTTACAGCCAAAATATCTCCTCTGTTTGATTTGGGGATTTTGAAAGGGTTTTTTTGGGGATCGGGGGAAGTTAAGATGACTAATCTTGGTTGGAGCTACATGATATTTAAGGACAAAACAAATATTTTGGTGGTGTTAGATGGAAAACTTCAAGTATGAAAATGGTTTTGGGAAGACACTTGAAAACGTTACACATAATTCCGTCCTGTTGTAGGAAGCTTGGGACTCTTTCCAGCTATGGAGCTAAGGAGAGAGAACATCTTTGAAATCACCCAAAAGCCACGTGCTCAGCGAGGTCAAGTGTAGCAGTAGGTGTAAGACAGAGGAGGGGGAGAGTGGGGATATTAGCAGCAAAAAAAAAAATCCTTTTCGATTTCCACAATTAAAAATTTCCGGACAGAAGCGCAGTGCCGTGGTGACAAAAGTGCTTTTCCGTTTCCCGAGCCCTAAAGCGGTTTTAGGCAAGGCTGGCACGGTGTCTGCTGAGGTTGTGTCGCTCCCTCCATCCCCGGTCCTCCTTTTGTTTCCATGGCAGTGCAAAGGCTATCGCTGTTGCAGCTGCCGGTTGCTATTGGAAGACAGATTTTTGGGTTTGACCTAAATAACTCTTTAATAGAGTTCTCAGTTACAGGGTGTGATTTTTCAGCCGTCAGATGTCCGTCAGGCTCTGAGGAGTTTGCCTGATGCCTCAAAGAAACCATATTTAGAGCAGTTTTCCGTCTTGCAATTAGCAAGTGGGTATTGATAGCGATAAATCTGAACCACTAGCAAACATTTATCTTGGAACTGTGAGAGCTCGTGGGATTTCATCCTTTCTGGCAATACTAAGAGGGATTGGGGGAGTCTCTTAAACTGACAGCTCACAAAAATCCCTCTTATTTCAGGATTGTGTGGCAATTTTCATGACTTTTCCTGCAACGTGTGTATTAATTCTGTTAATGAAGTGTACATACAGCGTCGTGCGTGGTGGGACATGGCTTCCCAGCGCTGTCACTGGAGCCTGGCTGGAGTTTCCAGCCCAAGCTGGACAGAGGAGGGACAGGGCCACACTGCGGTTCTGCTTTGGGGTTAAATTGCCCAAGAGAAATAAATGACACTTGTGCAACTTGGGAAGGAAAAAGGGGATGGTTTGGAGGTGTGTAGTCACAGAAGTAATTTCTAATGGCATACAGGGAAAAGCCATAAAATCTGTAATTCTATCAAACGGAGTCAGTAGGGAGGAAAAAACCATGTTCTGATACTGATATGGATGGTTTTCTAAAAATTTTACTTACTATTATTTTGTAGTTATTGTTTGTAATTGTACATAAAATAAAATGTATAAACAGAGAGGATCCATATGAAAAGCTACCTGATTTTTTTTTTTTTAAAACAGGTACCAGATGAATGAGAAAATCCATATATAAGCGGGGCCTTTTGGAATATGACATGGTCTTCCAAAGAATATTTTATGCAAAGCTGAAAAATAAGCATGTCAGAATATTTTGCCTTTTATGACTTTGTTGGAACTGAATTAGTGCTTTGGCTTGAAATGCTGAGGGCTGAGTTGGAGAGGATGGATGCAGAGAGATTGCCCCTCCTCTGAAAAATGTCTTTATTATTAGTATCACAAGTCTCAACCCAAAAGTTGCACGTTTCCCGCTTTTCTGAGAGAATTAGCGCAGCAGCTTTGGGAAGCACGTTCTGAAAGTGCTCCTTTGATACGACTTCAAAAGAGAGATGTGTGGGTTTATCTGGATCTCAGTGGGCAAGGGGGAACTTGCAGGAATGTTTTCTGTACTTGTTTGCTCTCAGGTTTTTATTTCAAAGTAGGAAGTAGCTCTTAAATATTGGCTTGTAATGCGGAAATTAGGGGGGATCAGGGTGTGATGCAGTTGTTGGTAGTTTTAACTTCATTCACGTGTTTTAGAGGCCTCCTGTTCTTATCAAAGAGAAAAGGATCTTTTGCTGAGCATTTCCAGAGAAATCCCCTTGGCTTTGCTGCTTTTTTTTTTTTAATAGCTTCTCCTCCTTTAAAAGGACAGCAAAGGGACTTTGGGATAGCTTGAGGGAAGCTCTTACTAAGAAGCTTTCCAAGAATCATGGAAGATTTAAGTCTTTTCATGTCATACTGCAGAGACATCTGCCCGCTCTTCACTCATCCTTCCTTTTGGACAGGTTTGCTATTAGGTTTTCATCTCAGGCAGATGAAAAGAAATCTGTGAGCTTCCCGGACTTTGGGTTGAATTGCCAGTCAAGGGCGAGATGTTAGGCTGGCAATAAAGGACAAAAGAAGGTTAGCGGAGCCAGGGTCAGTGCAGTAGAAGGAGTGAAGCTCTGCTGGTGGTGGGCTGCTGTTATGGTATTGGAGCAGCTAAGGTCCTCCCGGACTATTAATCAGCAGACAGACTTCATTGGCTTGTGGGGATTTTTTTTTTTTAAGCAGGACTCAAAGGCTGGTGAGGCTGGTGTAAATCTAATCAGCCCCAGTTAAAAGTATTTACTCTGTGGTCTGATTAGCTGCCTTGCTGCTGGTGCCCGTGACGGTAAGCGGAGTTCATTTAGGTTAGCAGAGGGCCTCCAGCATTAAAAATCATGCCTGGGATGAAACAGGCTGCTGAACCTCTAAGACAGGCTTTTCCTGTGGTTATTTTTGTAATTGCTGTGAAACTTCTCTGGGTTTCATATAGAATTTCCCTCCTCTGTTCTGAATCTTGGACAGTTGAATTGAGCTTGACCCCGTGGTCTCTAAACAACATCCTTTTGCCAGTATTTTTTTAATGTTTAGTGATGATTACTCCTGAGTTTGAGGAAGGAAATTTGTTTTTCTATTTGAAAAGGTATTCTAAGCAGGAGTTTTATATACAGAGTGTTGAAACAAACCTTGGAAGTCTGCAGCTGTGCTACGTCATGGAATACGTAGATCTTACCAAGAATGGCCATCAAATTCCAACGTTTCACCACAACATTGTGTTTATGGGGGACCAAAATAGCACATACACCTGATTCTTACTGTTGGAACTGAGAGAGAAGATTCCTCGGCTGGAGTTGCTAAAGTGAGGTTTTAAGATAGCCAAGGATCTTGTTGTCATTTGTGCTTTGGTGTTGTGATGTGTAAGTAAAACTGAGAAACTAAATGAACTAAATGTAGAGGTGAAAATTAAAAAAAAAAAAAAAAAAGGAAAAAGAGAAATACGAAAAAAAATGCAGGCTGTTTTGTGAAGAAGCGAGCTTGGTGAAGAAAAGGCAACTTAAGCTATCTTCTTGGTGCACGTTTTAAAAATAAATGATTGACACTATGTGCATTTGAAGCTTTTGATCATTGATGCAGAAGTTAAATGAACGGGACATGCAACTGTGATTAATTATTGACAAAAGTCATTCCTTTCATATGTATGGTCTGTAGTTAGATGTGAAGGTTGAGTTCACTTGAATTCCAAAGTCGACAAGTAATGCAAACAAGACTCCAGTTGATCAACTTCATACATGTGGTTCTATTTATTATGCAGATCTCTTCCAATATGTTTACATTAACATGCGATACTGGAGGCTTTGGGGTTTTTTTACCAGCAGAGTGTGTTTGTGGACTACACAATTTGGGCTTTGCACGCTGCAGTTTGATGCATCAATGTTTCATAGTCACGCTCTAGCTGTAAGTTAGTCTTCTTACTTCAAAAAAAAAAAAAAAAAAAAGGCAGCAAATCCCCAAGCTTGTTTATCATGTTCTATCTGCAAGTATTTGACCTTTTCACCTTAACTTCCATGAGTCTTGAGACTTACTTGAAATAATTCGCCCTGTTCTGGGGCATTTGTACTAGAACTAAATGGCTTAGCTGGGCACTGCTGTGTCCATGCGAATACTGGTACGTGAACCTCGCTTCCCTGAAGAGGCCAGATGCTGTTTCATGACAAGTTCTGTTTTTTTCTATCATTATTCCTTGTAAATATGCCAGTGTAAGTTATACTGGGGAGAGGAGATTACCTCATAGAGCTAATAAAATTTATGGACGTTTTGGTGTTTTGGTTTGGTTTTTATTTTTTTTTAAAAGGCAATGGAAAACCTTCTGTAATTTAATTGCAAATTGAAGATAGTAGCATTGTGAAATTGTAGTTTAAATCACTTGGGTTGAGATCAGGCTCTTTTTTCTTTTTTTTAACAGGCATATATTTGCAATGTAATGGTATTTCAAATATTCCCAAGCATTTTGGACACTCAAAACCTGTGTGCATGGCAATAACCAGGTACTTAACGAAAAGGAGAAGGCAGCTTTGTTAAGAACCCCAGCACCTTGTCTAGTCAGTTTTATTATATTTCTTTTACCCTGTAGCTGATCAGAATTAAAATGAGTGTATTTCTTGTACTGGGGGTATTTGACTGAGACAGTTTATTTTGGAAGGTCATTGTGTGGGTTCTTGGTGCATTTCCATGAAGGGAAGTCCAAGTAGGATGAATAAATCCCTACCCTTAGTCTGGACCACACTTCCTCTCTGCAGCCACCATCTTTCTGTGGTGTTTTTGGCCTGTTGTCTTTTTGGAAATTTCCCTTTCATTGCTTCCCCTACCCAATTTATGCTTTTTTGGAATCTACAGATCTTACAGAATAATATTTAAAGATTTGTTAAAATAAGAAGTGACAGGGCTTCTGATGTTAGTGTTACCCTTGTGAGGCTACTCCTTACCTTCAGGGGTAGATTTTTTTTCTGCCGTTCTCCAAATTAGTGGCAGTGATCTACTCACTCATCTTTTCTTTAATCTTCTGTGGTGAGAAAATCTGATGCTTCTTTTTTTTTTTTTATTGAAACTTGCTGACATTAATAGAGAGTTCTCCCATTTCATTTCACACCCATAACACTCCTACCAGCTGGGCATGATACTTGCCTGAGACTGATGGTTTTCGTTGACCCCTGAGAATCTGGAGATCATCTGAAACCTCCTTGTTTTGTGCTTCTTTGGCTACTTCTTCCAGCTGCTGAGTCTTACAGATAACATGGAATATAAATGGTACTTGGGGTTATGAAGAGAGCTGCAGCATAACTTCAGTCTGTCATGCAGATACACGGAATTAATACTTAGTCAAAACATTCATGGAATCAGGCTTAACTGGAGTAGTCTTGATCGGATATTCAAGTTCTTGCCTGGTAAGATGGGGATTTTACTTGCTAGCTGTGCTGTAATGTTGCTGTGATATGGAGGCTATCGGTGTAATTATAGGCTGACTAATGAGCTCTATTTAAAGAGAGGAGAAAAAAAAAAGTGATAATCCAAAGCATCAGACTTACAAGTGCAAATGAGTTGATATCTTTACTGGGGAGGGAGTAGTGATTAAACATACAATGACATAATTTAAATCAGCACTTGCACGTTTTCAAACATTTAAGACAACTGCATCTTTATCACTGTTACACAAGTGATAACTAGAATAATGAGCGTGTAAAGTTACAGAAATTACACATTACACTTGGGAAACTTGTACTTCATGCCCCTTGAAGAAGTAGGTTTGCATGGAAAGGAGCTGTTTAGTTTGTTGGCTTCTCGTTGCAGGCAGTTCTTTCCTATCCCAGTTACATTAGATGGTAATTTCTTCTCCTTTTCCACTACTTCCCAAGTCGGCAACAGTTCAAAGCAAACCCATGAAAATGAGCAATTTACTGTCAGGGCAAATTAGGGAAGGATTCCCCTTCTGCGAAAGGCTGTAACAGGTTTCTGGAGGTGGCATTTTGATTCCTGCTGTTCTGTTGCTCTGCAGACTTCCCAGGGGCTGTTGGAGAAGCTCTTGGGCTTGGAATGAGGCTGTCAGAAGGGTGATTGTGTGCCCAGCTCTACAGCAGGAGCGGAGCCTGAGGTCCTGCTTGTCAGATTGGTTTGGACACTTGTATCCACGCTGTTGTGATCCGCTATCTTCCATCGCTCACTGTAAAGGAAGAACCTTCCCTCCCATAGGGTAGTAGGAAGGAAAACATCTGGAACAAGTTGTGGTCCTTTTTGAGTGCCTTATTGTGAGGTTCCTAGAGCAGATCTGTCATGCCGTGTTCTTCATTGAAATATTGCTGATGGCTTGTCTGCAGCTCTTAAGTAGATTTTCACCTTGGCATGCTATGGAAAGTTCTCCCTGACTTGCCTGGTTTGAGACTTCATCATGTTTTCACATGTTCCTGGATTCTATGTTGTTTTCTGACTGGAGACAAGAGAAGGAGGCAGTAGCTGATCAGGCCAGATATTCCTACCCTGGGTGAATTCTGTGTCCCGGCCCATTTAAATAGAGGGACACCTTTGACTCTGGCAGTCTCTGAACCAAATTGTTGTTGGTCTGCAGGAAAAACATCTTCTGCAAGTGTCTGCTGTTCTTCCCAAGGTATCACCTACTGGTCTCTGCTTTAGTGGAAGGATACTGCTGTGACTAAATTTTTTACCTCACTTAGTGCAGCCTTTTGCTATGCAGATATGGTAGTTTCTATGCAATGCAGTACATAATAGGTATTTCAACTCTAGTGAATCACTTAAAAAGGAGGAATGTTTTTTGAGAAGAGGGCTGTGACAGCTCTTGAGACATACTGCTTTTGTTTTTTTTTCACCCCAGCCTAGCTCTCAAAGCATTTGTTCATCCTTCCCTGTCATCTCTGTCCTTATCTTTCCCTGTCTTGGCTCAGAGTCTTCGTTTGGTCTGCGACGATGATGTTTGGCAAATGCTTTTCTGCTACTCCAGTGTAACCAGCTCTTTGTGAGCTCAGGATGAGTTGGTAACTAGAAGGTGCTGTTCGTTTTCACCATTTCATAGGGCTTCAAGTCATCGTTACCTGTTAATTGAAATTGTAGTGCTTAGCTTTAAAATTGAGCTCTAAATATCGCTTTGTTTGCTTATCCCAGGCATATACAGGAACCCTTGGGTTTCCTTCTATGGTAAGAAATGCTGATGTGATCATGGAGGAACAAACTAAAATACTTTTAAGCACTGTTTGCTGTCTTAAACCTTTACTAATCAACCAGAATTGATAAGCCGTAGGTTGCAGGAAAACGATCTGTGTGCTGCTTACCAGACCTCACCAGCACAAGAGACTTGTTTTAATTGGCGTACAATCTACAATTGTACGCCAGTTGAAACAATCTTTTAACCTCGTCCAATCTAGGTGTAAACCTGGGATTGCAGGTTTTGATGATCTCCAGTTACTTCAGATCATGCAACAGGAGCCTAATGACCATAATGTCTTCTCTCGCAGCTGGAATACCAAGAGGTTAGCACAGGTCTTCAGAGCATCTTAATCTGAGCCTTTGGTTTTTCTCCTCCTTCTACTGAGTGAGTAGGAGGAGGTTCAGGCCACCACCTTCTCCTGCTTGGTGTTTCAGAGGGGCTGTAATGGCTTAAAAAAACCCCTTTGCTTGCCTACGGACAACACGGGCATAACTTTTCACCTGTTATTTCCTATGACACTGGGAATTGACTCTGCAGCACTGGGATTACTTCAAGGCTGTTTAATTACTGTGGAGTGGTGTTTGATCTGCTTGGCAGGAGCGCTCTGTGCGTGCGAGATGCTGTCATTCATCTGGCTTTGCATGGGTTTGCGGAGGGTTAAATCAGGATAACCAAGATTCACAGTAATGCTGTTTGGATTTCTAATGGAAATGTCATTATCTGTTTACTTGCAGTTCACTAGACCTTTGCAGAAGGTACAAAATGATCGGTGTTTTTGGAGGGAGAAAAATGGAGCTGTATTTCTCTCTTTTTTTGGTGCGGAGTTCTCAGTGAGATTGGACCCGGGTGCAGCTCTAGGGACTTCATTGCTTTTGGGAGCAATGATGAACTTTACTCCCCAGTTTTCCAGAATTCAACCCCCTCCTGCCTCCAGAATTTAATTTTATAGTAAACGGCTCTGCGATTTATTTCTGTCTAGTTTCTGCTTCTGAAAAATAACATGTTTCTAGAATAAACAGATATTCTCCCTGCCCTGGGCAGGGCTGTTGCCACTGACGCTGGTAGCTGCAGCTGCTGACATAGAATGCAATGCATAGTGAAAAAAAGTAGCATGTTTTTAGAACAGGCAAATCTGTCAAGAACAAGACTTGTCAAGTCTCATAAGTTTGAGCGTGACTCTTGGCCTCACGTACCCGAAACCTCAGCATGAAATTCTGTGCAGCAGACCATGAAATGTCATTGTACTGATTTTGTGAATGTTGTCCGTTTATTACAGATGCCTTTGTAAATAGCCAGGAATGGACACTCAGCCGGTCTGTACCAGAACTCAAAGTGGTGAGTTTCTATTTACTTCCATCTTTGGAAAACATCCTGAAAATGTTACCCAAAAGTGAAAATTTTCTAAGCTTCATAAAATCTACCATTGGGGGAGGAAGAAAACCCCATTTTTAAAAATGGAAAGCATTTTTCTTCAAAACAACTATCTCCATGCAGTTTATGTATCTTCTATTTTTATAATCACACTTCAAAGATCTATTTGTATTTTATTGCTGTTTTGACTTGTTTGGTTGGCTCCATGAACCAGCTTCCTCGAGTGATCTTCTCAGCAGGGAAGTCTTACGCTTCTGTAGGAAGGGGAAGTGCAAGTTAGCAGGCGATACATGAAAGGTCCACTGCAGTAATTTTTCGTAGTTTCTTCAGGGGCTAAATGTCTTTTCTCTCTCTCTTAAAAGAATTTAGCTCAATAAAAAAACCAGAATATTTTGAAGGTTCGTATCATGAATCAAAATCTCCATTTTACTATAAGAATGAGCAGTGACATAATAGCTACTTACAATAATTTTTCTCTTGGCTGACCCATTTTCCATATAGGTAGAAGAAAAGGCAAAAATAACAGAGAGGAATTGGGGAGATTTCCAAAATTCACCCTTTTAAGCATTATGAACGTTGGAGACAAGGACTGAAACCTTCTCATAGTGAATATCAAACAAGAAGCTTGTCAAACCAGCAGCCCAGAGCCGTCGAGGCCAGATCGCTGTGATGTTGACCACGTGAAAGTCCAGATTTAATCAAACACAATCAGTTTTTCAAACCCTGTGAAATGACTCTTGATACCCAAGATGCAGAATTTGATAATACCCTCAGTGGTCATCTGTGCTCAGCTCCTGCTGTCCAGCTGTAAGAGGACAAGCTGCTCTCATCCAAGCACCCATTTGCCTCGTGGCGAAGTGAATTGGGTGAAACAATCTGAATTTAAAAACAGGTGGCTGGTCCTGTGCTTCACTGGCCCATTTCTCAAGTGCTAAAGGTTTTTTTTCCAAATCTGAGCTGATAATGGTGTTTATGGAGGTGAGAGAAAGCATAGGTCAAACTTAGCATGATAAACACACTTCCACAGAAGGACCTTTTGATTGAAGCAGCTTCCTCATGGCTACAGTTTGCTTTGGTTTGATTTCAGCAGCGCACAAGGTAAGTAGAAGAAAAAGAGAATAGTCAGTGGATGTAACTGTATAATACAGGAAGGGCCCGCAGAGCGTCGCCCAACCCAGTTTAACTGATGATGTAACTTGGAAGACAAATAGCTCCTAAAATAACTCTCTCAAGAAAGTACTAAGAATTTTAGGACTAGGTGGTGATAGTTCATATGAATCAAGTCATATTCACCAAGGCAGAAGCTAAATAGTACTGTGGAGGATCTACAGATCCTCCTTGTTCATCCCTTCCCAGTTTCTTAGCCCTACTAGCTCACAGCACCCAGCAATAGACTTGGGGCTTGTGGGTGAGACCAAGGCAGCACTTACTATGTGTCATAACACAGAACACAGCATTAGGTGGTGGTCTCGAGGTGCAGTTGTTTCTCGTGATACCACGGCTGCATTCTGTGAATACTTGCCTTGGGTAACTTGCCCCCATGTTTCTGAACCAATGGTAGGAAAATAAACAGCTTCTGTGCAGCTGCTGTAGAGAATTGATTTTCAGTGGTCAGCACGTGTGAGCCGTCCAAGGCTTGGGTTGGTATAAGCCTGGATAAAAGCAGAATTCTTACCATTACAAAAATACTGATTTGATTATACCACTGCAAATGACTGAAGCTAATAGCACCGGCTGTGGCTGGGAACTTGTTTTGCAGCAGAAAGGGCAAATTAGGAGTCACAGCCTGGTGGGGGTTGGAAAGGACCTCTGGAGGTCGTCATGTCTACACACACACACACCCCCCTCCCCAGCTAAAGCAGGGTCACCTAGAGCAGGGTGCCCAGGATCACATTGTCCAGGTGGGTTTGGAATCTCTCCAGAAAAGGAGACTCCGCAGCCTCTCTGGGCAGCCTGCTCTAGGCTCTGGCACCCTCACAGGAAACTTCTTCCTTCTGTTCAGACAGAACCTCCTGGATTCCAGTTTGTGCCCGTTGTCCCTTGTCCTGTTGTTGGGCACGACTGACGAGTGCCTTTTAGCTATTGATCAGCTTAATCAGATCCCCTCTCAGTCTTCTCTTTTCCAGGCTAAACAGCCTCGAGTCTTTCAGACTTGCCTCATCACAGAGATCCTTCAGTCCCCTCAGCATCTTTATAGCCTCCTCTGGACTCTCTCCAGCAATTCCTTGTCTCTCTTGAATTGGGGAACCCAGAACTAGACCCAGTACTCCAGCTGTGGCCTCCCTAGGACAGAGTAGAGGTGGGAGGAGAACCTCCCTCAACCTGCTGGCCACAATCTTCTTTGTGCACCTCAGGAGACCATTGGTGGTCTTGGCCGTGAGAGCATTTTGCTGGCTCATGCTGAACTACTTCTCCCCCAGGACTCCCAGGTCCTTCTCTGCAGAGCTGCTTTCCAGCCGGTCAACCCCTCACCTGTACTGGTGCAGGAGGTTATTCCTCCTCAGGTGCAGGACCCTACGCTTGTCCTTGTTGGACTTCATGAGGTTCCCCACTGCCCAACTCTCCAGCCTGTCCAGGTCTTGCTGAATGGCAGCACAACTCCATTGTGTCAGTCACTCCTCACAGTTCTGTGTTTGTCAGCAAACTGGCTGAGGGTCCACTCTGTTCCTTCTTCTTCAGACAGGAGCTTCTTCTGAATTCTGCTCTGCTTTTCCTGTACATCTGCCTCTTGGGAGGGAGTTGGTGCAGGGACTCATCTCTGTATCAGTCCCTGGCTTCCAGCCTCATCATCGGCGCTCGCTTACAGCTGAGGAAGGAAAGGGCCGCGTTAAAAGCTAAACCTGCCTCTTCTGCCCCAGCACTATCATTATATTCACCACTAAGGATAACTGCGGGTGCGTCGCTTGAGATTGTGGCCGTGTTGGGGGCACTGGAAGCGTGAGAAGTGTTTATTCCCATCACCGTGCTGGGCAGATGGTGAGAGGAAAGAATACCAGTCTTTCCCTCTGCCCTCATCTGTAGCAATACATGTTGGGCTTGATTACTTTCTGATTTTCATGAGGATATTTGTTTCTGCTGTTTCTCCAATACTATCACAGAGCTTCATTTTGGAATGTTGATGCTTCTGTTATGGCCAAGAGCGTGTTAGGCCAGTTGGGTGAGACCAGTGCCCTTCCAGAGTGATGAGAGTATTCCTGGTTCCCATTTATCCAGCTGTACAATGAGGATGTTAGGCAGAATAAATATGAGAACTTTTTGAACAAAATAGTTTCATTTGTTGTAAAACAATTTTGTAAAATGTAGTCTGGCTCCGGCACCGGATAGCTTTAAAATGCCAGATGTAGTCAATATATTTATATATTTTTACAAACAGACTTTAGTAGGAAGTGACCATAGCGGTTTGGCTTTATTTTACAGCATATCTGGCATGTGGGAATGACTGACAGAGCATTGCCTTACAACCTTGTTAGCTGAATTTTCTCACTCTGAACTGTGTTACGGTGCTATTTTTGTTCCATGATGTGCTTTTTGTAACTTTGTGCATTTCATATGTATCCATAAACAAATAGAAATGACTTAGGTTGTTTGCATAAAAAATGGGAGATGGGAATATGACTGTTCTGAAAACACGCTGGGCTATTTGTCATAACTGAAGTATTAATCCCGATTAAGAGAGAAATTGTTTTGGAAGTCAGATGTTTCCAGCGCAAAATTTATTGTTCCTAGTTGTCAGGTGTTAATAGTGGGCAGAGACCCGGAGCAGTAATGCCGAGCACTGCACTGAAGGCGGATTCTGCTAGATCTTTGTTTCGTGTACTGGTTTTGTATCTGGTAGAAAAGGCTGCCTTCTCTTCAGATACAGGCACTGAGGTGAGATCATAAGGACTTTACTGTCTTACCAGTTAAGAAGGGGAGAAGGTAGATGTCTCCTGATTATTTTTTCCCTAGACAGATACTTCAGAAAGTAAAGCTGTGCTGCAAATGTAGATTTCCTTGTCTTGAACACTCTGAGTAATGGAGCATCCACAACTTTCCCGGGCAACCTGTGCCAGTGTCTCACCACTCTCAGAATGAAGAACTTCTTCCTAATTTCTCATCTAAATCTCCCCTCTTCCAGTTTGAAGCCATTACCCCTCATCCTATCACTACAAGCCATTGTAAAAAGTCCCTCCCCAGCTTTCCTGTAGACTCCCTTTGATACTGGAAGGCTGCAAGAAGGTCTCCCTGGAGCCTTCTCTTCTGCAGGCTGAACAGCCCCAGTTCTCTCAGCCCGTCCTCACAGCAGAGGGGGCCCACCCCTGGAATCATCTTTTTGGCCCTCCTCTGTATGTGCTCCAACAGGTCCACGTCCTTCTGTCCCACGTGTTGTGGGCTCTAGAGTTGGGACCTAGTGAGGTTTGAGGAAATGTGTTTTGGGTTCGTGTGATTTTTGAGAAGTCAACATTAGTACTCTGACACAAAACTAACTGTCCTAATGCTTTTTCCATCTTCTCTTTCACCACCATTTAATCTCCTGAAGGTCTTTTGTCATTTCGGTGGGTAGCTTGAAACTGATTTGCAGTATAAATGCAGGAACTTCCCTATTAAGAAACAGTTAAATATTCTGAATCATGATAATCAGTCCTGAATTATCTTTAAAATACAGAATCATTAACATTGGAAAAGACCTCTAAGATCATCAAGTCCAACAGCACTTTTTCCTCACAATCTGGAGTCAACATATGGAAATGGATAGAAGGAGAAAGGAGGAGGAAACTCACTGCCTTTCTCTGAGGGCTGTGCATCATTTTTAATAATACATTTGAAAGGAAGAAGGCTCTAGTTTTACTGTAGGGGTTAGTGAAGTGGTTTCTTAATTGAAATACACATCTCGCTTCTCCTGATCAGTGCTTTCTGAATCAGTTTGTAGCACCGTCTTTAATAGTGCTTTTCTGGCCAGGCACTTTTGTTTTTCTGGGCTCTTATGAAGAGGAACATACCAGAGAACCTGAAGTGCTGTAAAATTACATATACTGATACGATCTTTAGGATATGTGGACAAAAAAAATATGTTTTCAAATCACTGGATACCTTTAAAATATTTGAGGTCTCTAACTAAATGCAGTAACACGTCCCAGCTAAAGGCAAAGGATGTAGTGTGTTCACTCTCACTGGAGCCCAAGCTGATATTTTTGGCAGTTTTGCCCTCTGGTTACTTTTTTTGGCACTGGCATAATATAAAATAGCATTAATTTGCAAGACTGGTCGCTTGCAAATGAAGGTTTCAGTATCCAGGGGAGCTTCAGATTACACGTAAGGAAAAGCTGCTTCAGTGAAAGGGTTGTCAAGGCCTGGCCCAGGCTACCCAGGGCAGTGGTGGAGTCCCCATCCCTGGAAAGGTTTCAGAGCTGTGGAGATGTGGTGCTGAGGGACATGGTTTAGTGGTGACCTGGCAGTGCTGGGTTAACGGTTGGACTTGATGATCTCCAAGGTTTTTGCAAACTGAAACCATTCTATGATTCTGTGATCTGCTGTGAAGATCTTTGCATGCCCGATGATAACTCCTGATCTAATGGAGTGAGGTTTTTTGGTGAATGTGTTGATACTACACTGGTTTGCTCCAAGGTAGATCAGAAATAGCTTTGGTGTATTGTTTCCAGAGGTCTAGAGATACTGCTCTTCTCTGTCAGTATTTTCCTAGCATGCCCATGTGAAGCTTGCTTTAGAAATTGTGGCGCTCAGAAAGGGCCATAGCCTGGCTATTTATCTGCAGAGATAGATCTGATCTACTGATTTATGGATGAGATTTTTGTTTGGCTTGCCATTTTCGGTCCAGACTGTCATAATACAGAGCTGGTGGGGAAGGAGGAGAGGGAGACGCTTGCCTTGGGAATGTGGTGTTCAGCTTCTGCTCCAGGGTGAAGCTGCAGTAGTGCCTACAGTCCACTGATGAGCTATGTGCTGAAGAAAATAAACAATTAGCAAGCAGTTTAGTTAATCTCTTTTTAAATAATTGAAAATGTATTAAAATGTGGGAAACTCTGCTTTGACCAAGTGTGTTTGGCATTAAAAAACCCGTAATAGTTAAGTATGTTTTCATGCACTAAATCTTAACTGGTTGAGTGGTCATGAATCCTTAGCAGTGAGAAATACATCTAGATGGAGGGGAAAAAAAAAGTGGGAAGTAACCTCTCACTGGAAAGCTTTGTATCAAAAGGTATAAATTTTGTGATGAGAAGAGGAGGGGTGCAAAGGCCAAGCTGTTATTGACAGGATTTCCTCAGGCATCATGGGTTTTGGGGTTTTTTTTTGTCTGAGAAATGTGGAGGGTTATTTGAACATTTTTGCATATTTAGGGAAGCATATGAGTAAACAAGCTCACTGTAGTCTATTGGAATATAACGGAAGGAAAAGTCATTCACTTAAGAGGATGTTTTGGGGTTAAAGGACATACGTTGGAGATGGTGTTTTCTTCCTCTCTCGATGTCTGGTTGAACGTTGGAGAAAACTGAATGAATCACAGACTGGTAGGGGTTGGAAGGGACCTCTGGAGGTCATCATGTCCAAGCCCTGTACTCCAGGCAGGGTCACCCACAGCAGGGCATCCAGGATCACATTGTCCAGGCAGGCTTGGAATCTCTCCAGAGAAGGGGAGTCCACAACCTCTCTGGGCAGCCTGAGCCAGGCTCTGGCACCCTGACAGCAAAGAAGTTTTTCCTCCTGTTCAGACGGAACCTCCTGGGTTTCAATTTGTGCCCATTGTCCCTTGTCCTGTTGTCTGGCCCCATCCTCTTTACTTCCATGGGCCCTTTAGCTACTGATCAGCATCGATCAGATCCCCTCTCAGTCTTCTCTTTTCCAGGCTAAACAGCCGCAGGTCTCTCAGCCTTTCCTTGTCAGAGATGCTCCAGTCCCCTCTGCATCTTTATAGCCTCTGCTGGACTCTCTCCAGTAATTCCTTGTCTCTTTTAAACTGGGGAACCCAGAACTGAGAAATGGAGTTGTGGTTGTGCTGAAGTTGTGGTTAAGTGTTGAGAATGGAGATACAGGGTTTGGCTGCTAGTGCAATATTGCTTTTGGTTTTGTTCTTTGTACGTGCAGGTGGAAGACCTTAGCTGTTTTTTTCCTTCTGATTATCTTCCCTATACATCAAATGGGGGAATCGGGAATCTGTGTTAGTAGTAATAATATAAAAACTACTAGCTAATCAGTATTTTCTGTTTTCTTGTGCCCTGCAGAATCTTAGGCCTTTACGTAATTATCCGCTCTTCATATTCCCTTTTGAATACAGCAACTTATTTCTGTATTAATTCTTCTTGTCACTTAATTTTCGGTGACACACCATATATTTTCGCAATGAATCTTTGAGATGAAAGAAAACTCTTGAAAACGTGGGTGCTTGAGAGAGAGCAGTTTCACTTCTCCTCATAGTTTGTGCTCCATGTGAAAGATGTTGAGCCAGAACATGCAGGAAACTACACCCAGTGGAGTCCCACCGCGCACGTGCCCACACCACTCACTCACGGCTGTTCTCTCTCTCATGTTGGCAAAATGGAGAAGTCATAGTGACCTCGTGTTGTAGTTTTTCTGAGAAAATTGCCCAGAGAACTTACAAAATCTCTGTGCTCACAGTGTTTAGTTGCTCAAACCAAGGGACCTTGTCTTTCAAGTCCTTTGCTGTCAGCTAGGACATGTGTGCAACGGCCTTTGTCACGTTGCAGGTCTGACCTGCTTGCCAAGCAGGGTATGTGGAGCATGCTAATGAGGTAGGAGGTCTGAAGCATCAGCTCTATCCTTGTCTTGTTGGTGTGAGGTTTATCAGGTAGATGAAGTCAGGCACCTCTGGAAGTTCCCCTTCGCCCTAAAAAGGTTATCAGTGACTTTTTCTTTTCTGTGAGCTTGCAAGAGTACCTCTTGTTAAGAGAGTATTTTCTGTAACTGCTTTTTTTCTGGGTTCCAAGTGAAGCTTGTTAAAGAGGGAAATGGATCTGATGAATCGTTTCATCTCAGCCAGACCTGAATGAAGCTCTGCAGTGTGTTTCCAGAGAGTTTTGTCCCAAGGAAGCAGGGTGTAAGCACACGAGTGGCATTTGTCTCTGTCATATATCTTGCACTCACTTTTAGATGTAGACATAACTAGCATGGCCTGTAATTCCTCTTAGGTGTTAGAACAAAAGTTGCCAGTATGGTACACTGGTTTAATCGCTCTTCAGAGTCAGTGCAAAGCCCACTAAACAGATGTCTGTTGTCTAACCGCTTGGCCTGTGGCTTCTTTTTTGTTTTTGTAAGACAGCTTTTCAATAGCAGCTATGCCAAAAGTGGCTTTCTTGGTTTAAAAAAAAAACAAACAAACCACATTAAAAGAAATATAATTATTATTACAAACTATTTTCTGTCTGTTCAAGTTCTTTCCTGCTAACCTGAACTAAAAGGGTGAATCTTCCTGTAGCCTTAGGCCAGTATGGGATCTGGTGTCTTTTCCCTGCCTTTTCTGCCCTGCACACCTCCAAGGCAGGTCGTATTTTTTTCTTCTTGCTTGCTCTTACTTTTGACATCTGTTTTGGTGTTCCTGATTTTCCCTTTTTTCCACACGGTTTATCCCACTCACATCCTATGCTGTCCTAGGGGCTGGAGGGTGATGGGAGGCTGCTTTCCATGTGTTCTCTGCCTAAACTGCTGCTTCATCTGAGCTGTTGTTGCACATCAGCTGTGGGCGTCCTTTGCAGCACTGTTATCCTTGTCTTAATTGAAGGTTGCTCATAGTCATAAAGAGTAAATTGTTATTGCTCCTTCCCCATGCTGTGACTCCAGAACTGTTGTTGGGTTTGTTTAAGGTAGCACGACTCTGTTGGTTTAATTAATTTTTGATGAGGAGGCTGGTTTCTCACCAATTAGGAGTATGAGAACGGAGTAGAGGATGTGTATTAGTGTGTATCTTGTCCGTGCAGCCTCTGCACTCTGTCTCCAAGTTTTGCAAACTCGGGCAGATCAGCAGAGTTCATCCTCTCTCCAGGGATCTTATGTTCTGAACCTTTTGGTTAGGGTCAAGATAAACATGTAAGAACAGAGTAGACTTAGATTTCTTTAAAGGACAAAGTAACTTTCCATCTCCTCCCCCAAAAACTGAGTAAGTACAATGTCTTCAGAGATGACAGCTGAGCAAGAAAAAAGGCATTTATTTGAAGCACGGAGAAGGGATGTTCTCCAAACCCTCCTGTTCCCTGGGCTGTGCAGAGCGGGGCAGGCAGCCAGGCTTGGACCTTGCTTACTGCATCTGTCAGTCCGCTTCTGGTTGATGGTCAGGCCAGGGGACAAATAGACAGGACTTGTATTGGCCAAAAACACAAGGCTGTGGCGTGAAAGGGATGGCTTGTTTGGTATTGTGGGAGTATTGCAGGCAGGCTTCTGCACTCCCTCACACCCCTGTTAAAGCAACAAAAAAGCACAAATCTTCACATCATTGGCATTTAAGCACCTCTGGGTACAGCACCATTTTGACGTTGGACAACATTCTACTTGTTCTACCTGGGTTTTTGATAACAAATGTTCGCAAGCCAGTGTGTCAGAAAAATCGTGTGTGCTTTAAGATTGAGTACCTCCATTAAGGACACAGCAATGCTCTGAGGGCTGGAACCCCTCTGCTGGGAGGACAGGCTGACACAGTTGGGGTTGTTCAACCTGGAGAAGAGAAGGCTCCAGGGAGACGTTCTTGTGACCTTTCAGGATTTGAAGGAGCCTATTAGAAAGATGGGGAGAGACTTTTTAACAGGGCCTGTTGAGTCAGAACAAAGGGTGATGGTTTTAAACCAAAAGAAGGAATATTTAGGCTAGATAAAAGGAAGATATCGCTTACACTGAGGGTGGTGAGACCCTGCCCTGGGTTGCCTAGGGAGGTGGTTGATGCCCCATCCCTGGAACCATTCCAAGTGAGGTTGGACAGGGCTCTGAACAACCTGCTGTAGCTGCAGATGTCCTTACTCCCTGTAGGGTCTTTGGGCTAGATGACCTTGAAAGGCTCCTTCCAACCCAAACCATTCTGTGATTCTGTGATTATTTGATTGTCATGTTCCAAATGTTGCAGATGTTTGTGCATGGGTGGTTTGAGTCATAAACTTGCTCGTAAAATAAGGGCCTTCAGCAAGTCCTAGTGGACATACCAAGACCTATCTATCTGTCTTTTGCCATGTATATCGTGTACGCGCTTCAGTAGCGAGTTGGTGCGAGTCACGTGCTGGATAGCCTACAGAGGTGTTTTCCAGTAGGAGAATTTAGCGATGTGTTTATATTTTTCAGTAAAGGGGTTGACAAGGTGGCTCTGAACTTGAGGTTTCTCCCCTGTAGAAGTCTGTATTTTGCCTCACATTTGCACTCGGCTTGGTGGCGAGGCAAATAAAGGAGCGCTACCGATACAAACTGCGTTTGGTTTATGCGTTTTGTCACATGTATGCTCTGCTGCAGCCTTAGCTTCTTGGCAGTTCCCGATGGTGTATTTTGCAGTGTTAATTGTGTGGGCTTTCTCCTCAAGTGCAGAGAAGTTACTTTTGCATGAAGATTTTGCTTGAGTATACTGGGGTTTATGGGGATTCGTCGGACTTGAATTTGTTTCCTTTTTCTTTTCCCCCAGGGGATTGTGGGTAACCTAGCGAGTGGCAAGTCTGCACTTGTGCACCGGTATCTGACCGGCACCTACGTTCAGGAGGAATCACCCGAAGGTATGTGGAGATGCACATTTCACTTTTTGATTCTCTCTCCCCACCCCCGCCCCCCAACATCTTTATTCATTTTTAATCATGCAGAAATGAATCGGTAACAAATTTCAATGTTCACAGAGATTTTTCCTTCAGCATTCTCCAGACTAAGTATAGATCATGAGTAGAATTGTAGCTTTTTCATAACTATTTAGCATCCATAAATACTTTGGCATTCAGTACGTGTCCGTATGGGAAACTTCTACTCCTGTCCGGAGAAGAGCTGCCTGCTCTCAGGAGGCTGCTGCTGCTTTTGGTTTGGCTGGTGAAAAGCACAATTACTGTATCCAGTACTGAATTTCTGCACAATTGGGCCTTTGGCTTCTGATATTGGGAGAATAAAATAACTTCCCAAGCCTAAACTAAAAATATAACTTGTCCCTTGTTTAATATATCAAATCTTTGGTCTTGAAGTCTTTTGGGGTTGGTTTTTTTGGGTTGTTTTTGTTTGTTTGTTTGTTTGTTTTTAAAAAAAAATGTTCTTATGCCATAGAAGATTAATTTATAAGTGAAAACATTGTAGTGTTTAACATTAATCCAAGTTTATAGCTTGAAATCAAAAATATCATAGTACCTTATAGAGGTGTGTCTTAACACTAAATACTTTTTTGATTTTTATTTTTTTTTTTATCTGTTCTCCTTATGAACTTTTAAATCCAACTCTGAGACACTGAATTTCTGGTTCCTTCTTTTCCTTACTGGCTGTTCCATTCTTTGCAGATATGGATGCAGGTAACTATATATTGTCTTCATGGCAGCTCTTGTTTTGAAGAGACAAAGGGCAGTTTCTGTACTATAGCGTTTTCCCCTTGTTTTGTGTATCATTTTGATTTGTTTCCTTTTGATTTCAAGTCTTTAGTACATCTCACTGTTTCTGTCTCTTGCTGTAGTTGTCTTTTCAGCAGTAGTTTGTAGCTTCATGCATCTGCGATAACATTTGTTTCAAATTAACTCTCGCCAAAGAAAGCTATTAAACATATTTCTTGACATTTTAACAGGCTTGAATTGTAGTTAAAATGGGAGGAAAGGGAAAGGGAGGGATGGAAAAAGCTTTTTTTGTGTGATTTCAGTAACAGTGAAGCCTTATAAGCTTGCCTCAATTGTTTTTGCTGCTTTGTAGCTAGGACTGATGGGGTGATAATGGAGCCCAGCTACAAAACTTGCGTGTAGATCATATTTATGCTGCTGCTTCTGGGTGCTGAGAGCGAGAAGTACTTATGTAGTACCTAGATCTACTGAATACAACAAGCCATCAGAAAAAAATAAGTATATCTACAGATCTATTACATAAACAGAAACTGTTTTGGGTTTTTTCCTGCAAGATTCAAATGTCTCAGTTGTTCAGAGGATTAACAGTCCTCCCTTCCTGAACTATGAATATTTTACATGGTGTTCCTTGAGAGTGTTGCCATCTGTCCCCTTTGTCTTCAAGGATTTTTATTTACGAAGCTTGAGTGACGTTCTGACTGTTTTTTCCTGAAAGGATTAGATGACAAAAGCAGTGTCAAATCATTTCTATGCACATAAGTGCAGCTGACAAGCCTCACTAATGACACCATCCCATTTCATTAACAGCAGAAAAAATGGAATAATTAAGAGCTCTAATTCAGCTTGTAAGGGAGAGGGTCAAGATCTCTAATCAAGTTAGTATTAAAGGAAATGCAGCTCATATAAACTATCCTTAGTAAACATCTGTAGTAATGATTTGTTAGTGTTTAGTTTGCCTCTTATCCCAGCGTAAGTCCGTTCTATGGAAAATACAGGAGCAGCGCGGATGGTTTGGTTGCCGTGTGGTGTGGGACAGCATGGGAAGCTTTTGAGAAAGCGAGGCTCAGTGTGAGCCTTTACGTTGGAGACCAACACAGATCTTCCTCGTCTCCTTTTCTGACATCTTCGAAATCTGCCGGATTGTTCGGTTGAGTCAAGAATAGTAGGTATTCCGGGCGTTAAGGTGTCAGCTGCTTGACTAAGGAAAAAACAAATTTTGCTGACTTCAGACAGCTTACCAACAGCAAAATTTATCAGGCGTCATATAATTAGTATCTAACTGGTACAATGATGGATACGTACTTCTTGTGAAACTGGTGATTACGACCAAGGGTTGCTACTTCCGCTCTCCTTTGCCTTTTAAATTGCTACAATTACCGTGAAACCTGCCTGGAATTAGACAAGCGCCAGAGCTCCTGTTGGCCTTTAAGGGAGCTTCAGCATCCCAGTAAATGAGTCTGCAGTATATAAAGATGGTTTCGTGTTTCCTTCAGCTCTTTTCTTTGCAACGAGACATTTCTCTTGCTGCCTGACACCACCTCCCTGCAAAGAGGAGGAATAATATGACGTTAAGTGAAGGGATATGACACATTTAATATTTCATATTAAAGGGCAAAGCAATTTTCTGGTGTTGCCTGGCCCAGCTTTTATTTTTCTTCAGAATGAATACTAATCTCTAGCGTGATTGTAACATGAAAACCTTTGTTTTCTCATACTTGTGGAGAAAGGGCTTTTAGACTCTTCTTGTGCTTAGTTTACATGCACATAGCTATGCTCTTGGGCAACACGCTTTTACAGCAGATGGATTTTGATGGAAGAAAAAAAGAATGATGTGTTACCCTGTAACAAGAGGGAATTTCGGTAGTCTGGGACTTGCAGTTTTATCCTGTAACGATACAACAAGGAAGTGATGGGAAATAGGGGGTTTTAGTGTTCCGTGGTCTTCTAAGAACCTTCTAAGTGACTGGAAGAAAAACTGCTGCTAAACAATGTGGTGAGTTTTTTATGTAACTGAAACAAGCCAGATGCGTGCAACCAGGTATCTTTTTTTTTTTTTCACCTGCTTAAATTAAATTCTACCTGTAGGAACAAACTGAAACTTGGTGTGTGTGGAATTTGAGACCAAGTACTTTTCAGACCAAGGTGAATTGAAGTTTACAGGGATAGGGAATGTCAAAAGTGTTCTGTTCATGTCTGGGGTTTTGTTTCCAAAAAACCACAGAGGTGCAGAACATGATTTAAAGGCTTTTTCACATCTCTAGTATTTCCATCAACACCCTAATTTGTGTTATGGTTATTTCAGGATTTTATTTTGTTTTGTTTTTTCCAATTAGCCTAATAAAAAAACCAAAAGCAGGTAATTTGTGGGCCAAGGTGTCTCATGTGGGATGAGGCAAAATGAGTTTTCTTTTCCTCTCCCACCCCACTACCGCAGTGAAGTGAGATGCTAGAGCAGACAACTGACGTCAACACAAAGTGCTAAACTTGTCCAGTGTATCTTCTGTTTAGGAGAACCAGGAAGGGGAGCTGAGGTCACATTAACCAAATCCCCTCAGATCTGAAGACGCAGCGTAGTTGATGTGAGGGTGAAGAAGGATGAAAGTTCCCTGGCGAGGAAACCAAATTCAAACCGTGGCTCCTGTGGCTGTAGAGTGCAGCTAAAGGGAGCCAAGCCAGTGCAAGAGGTGTAGCCGCTGGTTTGGCTGTATCTCTGCCAACTCTCGGAAAAGTTTGAAGGGTGCAGGTCTCCAGAGTGATTTCTGCTCAGGAGACTGGCTTCAAAGTAACTTAAAGTGCAACTTCTTCCCTGAAATTGGTAGTTGCCTCTCTAAGAGCTATTTTTTAGAGAACTGATGGTTATCTAGTGGCAATCTGCTCTACTTTGGCATTCAAATAAGGGGCAAATGTTTTAAGCATGTTAAAAGCTAAATGTTCAGATATACGTAAAACTTGTTTCGTTATAATTTTTTTTTTTGGAGTGGAGTAGAATGTGTTGGGTTTTTTCTCTCAAACATCAAGGCAGTCCAGCACCCTGACTTGAGGTTGCAGTCAGTGGAGAGAATTCAGAAATCTGTATGTAGAAGAACTTATGAATATAATAGAAATTAAAATGTAGGATATGAATCTTTGCAATACTATTTCTCACTTTAAAATCATAGAGTCATAGAACAGTTTGGGTTAAAAGGGACCTTTTAAGGTCAACTAGTTCAACCCCCTGCAGGGAGCAGGGACATCTGCAACTAGAGCAGGTTGCTCAGAGCCCCAGCCAACCTCACCTGGAATGTTTCCAGAGATGGAGCTTCTACCACCTCTCTGGGCAACCTGGGCCAGGGTCTCACCACCCTCAGTGTCAAAAATGTCTTCCTTCTCTCTAGTCTAAATCTCCCCTCTTTTAGTTTTAAACCATCACCCATTCTTCTGCCATTAGCTATTTTTATCTAGTTATGTCTTTTTCAAACAAATTTTATCATTCCTGAGTACAAGGAGACACTCTGTCCCAGACTAATCTGTGTGTTCTGGTCTTGGTGAGCAAGCCAGCTGAAATGTGTATGAATAGCAGAGAAGTTTGTCCTCTGAAGATGTACTTACGTGCTTTTCTTTAAAGAAACACTTTCATGCTTTTTCCTTTGTGGTTTCCCAGAATTCCATAAAATCATCCTGATACATGTAAAAATCCACACGTAGCTTATATGTGGAATATTTTAGAAGAATTCCAAGTGCATATGAGTTCAGAAAAGCAAAATGAACCTTGGAGTCCTGTTCCTTTCAAGGAGCTGCTGAATATTTTATTCATTACAGGCCACAAATTTGGGAAGCTGAAATTTTTTGTATCGAATTCAAATCCTTGGTGCCGTGGTTCACAAGCTTTACGCAGCACTTTGTAGGGCAGCAGAAGCTCTCAGAGTAATTTTTTTTGTTTTTTTGTCTCTAAAAACGCAGACAAGCGCTGTGTTGTGTGCAGGAGACGATGACTTCAGATGCGCTTCAAAATTATCTCCTTTCAGTTCTTTGTCTTATGTTTTGTTACTATCAGCTGATTAGTTTTCTTTGGCATTTCACACTGACGTCCAGATATCAGACAACAAGTCTCTTTTTTTCATCATTTTAAAGTATTGCTGCACTTGGCTCTCTTGGGCTTTTTGGAGACTTTCAGGCTTAGCGTAGAAGTGGGTGTTTAGATATTCAGCAGTCCCCCCTCACCAGCCCTTCCCTCTCCTCATCCCCCTGAGACTGCCTGTGTCGGTTTGACAGATTCTTTGAAAACCTCTCTGTTCTAGATGTCGAGTTGGCTACTGTTTAAAGTGCTGCACAAATAAGGAACTATGTTAATTAAAGGAAGAAGTTAAGTGTTTGCTCTTTTCCTAGGGAGAAGGTACTAAAGAAGCAGTTTCTTAGAAGGTTCCCATTTTGGTTGTGTGTCTTGAGGGTCAACAGATCTTTGAGATGTCTTTCCTATTTTACACCTTGAATACTCAAAGCTTTTGGTGACTAATGCCTGTAGGATTTGTGCCCTTCTCGTAACAGGCTCCTCTGAAGGGTGTGTCCCAAGTAAAAACTGTAATTCAGATTTATAGCTGCTGTTGCAACTTCAGGCTCTTCCTAGTAATAAAAGTGACTCTTAGGTCTCCAGTGCTCTTTGCTTTCTGCTGCTGCTGAGTCAGAAGCCACTCCGTGGAGTTTTATCCCTGGAGGAAGACCCTGCCTTCCACTTTCATCAGCTATTACTTCTGCTTGTATCTCTGAATACAAGCCGTGTTAAGCTCTTGATCTTAAAGAGTATCTAAACATGTTCTTTAAACACATTTCTTTTTCAGCTTGTATTTTATTTCTGATTGCTGTTTTTTTCATTCCACTTAATCTTACATTGTTTTGTAGGGTAGGATCAGAAAGTAGGGCATAGTCGTTGGCTGATATTATTCACAGTATGTTTAATTCTTAACAGATGTTTTTTAATTTGCTGCTTTAGCAAGCTGTCACTAGGTTTTCTATCCTTTTTAGGAATGCCAAGGGCCTGCCTTCTTGCAGGATGGCAAGATTAGATCCTGACTTATGTGATGTTCTCTTTCTCTCCTTCCCACTCCCCCTTGGTTCTGAGTGTTACTCATATGAAAAGTGTTCAATGAAATATTGAATACAGACGGAAAACAGATTTTCCTACCACTTAAGATATGCTATTATGTAATGACCCTTCTATTCTTGTATTTGGAATATTTTGGGAGGTAATTAAAGAAAAAAAGATTATAATAATTGCTTTGTCTGGGTTTCCTCAGAAGATCTCAGTACGATTCTTTTTTTTGCATGTTCAGACAGATTATAGTATAAACACAGCTAGCCAAGTCCAATTTTAACTTCAGTGTTACTATTTGAAATGGAATACTATAATGAAAGGACAGATATTATAGAAGCTGGCTATAAACTAAGTATAAATGTAAAGGGATATTTAAAAAAAAAGGAAAAAAAAGACAGGAAAAAGAAAGCCAGAAATCTACGTTGCTGCGCTAATAGGATTTACCATTTTGGCTTCCCTTGATTTTGCAGTTTAGATTTGTTATCAGGTATATTAAGATCTTTAAAATTATGTTGTAGGCTTATAAAGTTGAACTTACATAAAGAAATTTTGAGCAGGTAGAATCATAGCATTGTTTAGGTTGGCAAAGACCTTTAAGATCATCAGGTCCAACAGTTAATCCAGCACTGCCAGGTCACCACTAAACCATGTCCCTCAGCACGACATCTGCACAGATTTGAAACCCCTCCAGGGATGGGGTCTCCACCACTGCAGCCTGGGCATGGGCAGCCTGGGCCAGGCCTTGACAACCCTTTCAAGGAAAATATTTTTCTTCATGTCCACTCTAAACCTCCTCTGGCACAACTTGAGGCTGTTTCCGTTTGTCCTATTGCTTGTTCCGTGGGGAAAGAGACCGACCCCACCTGGCTCCAACCTCCTTTCAGGGAGCTGTTGAGAGTGAGAAGGTCTCCCCTGAGCCTCCTTTTCTCCAGGCTCAACAACCCCAGGTCCCTCAGCTGCTCCTCACAAGACTTATGCTCTAGAGCCTTCACCAGCTTCATTGCCCTTCTTTGGGTACACTAAAATGTTGGCAGGAGACAATTTGTACGTTAGACTGAAAGGTAGAATGGGTCAGTGTCTGGAAGATGAAATGTGTGATTAGCCAACTTTTAAGGAACTGCAGTAATAAAGAGCTATGGTAATTTATGTCACAGGGCTAACTTTGTAAGGAACTTCGTTTGGAAAGAGATGTTGGGGGATGTAAACCTTTTAAACTTGAAAAGACTCTGGTGATGGAAACAGGTAGGTGTGTTCTAAAGTAGTATCACATCCTGCCCAAAGAAGTTGATTCCTACTATTTGGTTTTTGTTCGTATCCAGCTGTCTTGACAAAAATAAGCTTTTAAAATTAGATTTGTGGTATATATACAGTTAGTGGGTGTGATGTGTAAGGAACTGTCTGCACCTGCTGTCCATAAAAGAAAGAAAAAAGAGAGAGGAAAAAAAAAGTAAAAATCCAAAGCTCTTGAATATGCCTGATTTCCTTTCTTATTAATAGAAATTGAACCATTAATTTGATTGTAGGCCCTTGTCACCCACCTTTGTAGGGTCAGACAGGTTCCTTTAGGGGTCCTTGGGAGGCTGATGACCACACTGTCTATGCCCCTTTGCTTTATAAAATTACATGAATCATGCTGATCAGGGGTCCAGAACAGAGAGTGCTGGGCACAGCCCTACAAATATACAAATACATCTTTTCTCTTCTATTTTAGTACTTAATAAGACATCACTTTTTAAATCCATGAGCATGTCCATCTGAGTGGTTTTGCTGCCTAATTAAGCTCAAACATCTAATATTCATAGTTGTACCAGGAGGCTCCTGGCACTCAGGAGGTTGGGGTGAATACAAGAGGTCTGGGTAACTGGAGCAGGAGGAGGTTCCTCGCTGGTTCCTGCTGCTTAGTTTTCCTCCCCTCTAAACTGTCAGAAATCTTTTTTTCACGTGAAAGAACTATGATAAAGGACACACTCACAACATATAATGGATTCAGCTGTTATTTGCTCAGTGTCAAAATTTTTGTATATTTATGCGTGATAGATGTCAAATGAAAATGTGTTACTTCATCACGTTGAATTGGTGGGTCTCTAATGTCTTGTTTGTGGAGTAATTCTGGCGACGTGAACGTTTCCATGCAGGGCACAGGTGCTTTATCACTGTGCAGAAAACATTTCAGAATTTAGCAAATTCACACTAGAACCTGGAACAGTATTAAAATCTGAAACCTATTTATTCTATTTAAAAAACATAGGGGTTGGAGCTGTGCCTTTCTGGGGAGGAAAGACAACTGTAGATTTTTCCCGTAGTTCTTTCCAGGCAAGTGTGAAGTGACAGGTGTAATTCTGGTGTACGTCCTAAAAATCAGTGTGCTGCTTCAACACTATTGTCTGTAATGCTAAATGTGAAGGTCTATATTGTACTGTTTCTACAGCGTCCAGTACTTCAACATCACCTAGCAATGGTTTTTAAGCCACCTTGAGAGGTGCTACCTCCATGGCTTCTGAGGAAAAATGAAATCAAGTAGTAGTCCCTGAACCAGGCAAGTTTAACAGAGTAGACTCTGTAGTTCATCAGAGGGCTAATCAGATACTGAATCTGTGATAAACTGGGTACCCTGAGGGATAGTGATGCTTCCAGCCACGACAGTGAATTCGCGAAAGATTTTTCAGTGCTCTGAAGATCAACTGGTTTAAAATGCACATTGGCAGCGTGTGCTTTCCAGAATCCTCTTCTGCTTCTTGGCTTTGCTGCTGGACTGCAGATCCCAAGGTGTATACCCAGAAACATGGTGACTCTCTAGTAGGGCTCTGTATGTCTGCTTTCACTGGCTACTTCTACCTCTTTACCTGGGATCATAATAAAATGGGAACTAAAGAAATTGTAAAAGTCTTTCCCTTGCCCTAGAATGAAATCAGCAGATTATTTCTTAGTAAGAATCCTCACCTCTTTTCCTAGTCTGGTCACTTAAATAACTGCAATTCATATGCTAATTTTTCTTACTGTGTATTTTCTAGGCATTTTTTTTTTTCCTCCAAGTGCTTATGATCTCTTTCCACTTAGTCCTTATCTTCTACGTAACGCACTGCCCGGAGCGATACAGGGAGGTTCTGGTTGAGGCTTTGCGAGCTGCTGGCAACGGGAAAGCTGTGACGAGATCTGTGCTTGTCTTCACCCCGCAGGAATTCACAGCTGCTCTCTGCAGTGCCAGTGGTTTGCCATCCTACTCCCTCTTTCTACAGCCCGTTGGTCCTGTTGAGCTGGAGGACTCTGCAGTTGTCCCTGTGATGCTGCTGTTGTTTTTTCCACTCTGTTTTTCTAACTTCTTATGGTCACGTCGAAGTACAATCCAATTTTCTAATATAATTGCACTCCCTCCTGCTTCATTATCTACCAATTAAATAGCCTGTTACTTCCATCAGCCAGATTATTAATAAAGTACTTGCATGAGGCTTGAAACTCCTACAGAAACTTGTGTTGGTATCATACTCTTTTTAAGATGAGTCATTTGATGAGTACCAAGTGTGGCTTTTCCTCTACTTCTGCACTCACATTACAGGGATTTTATTCAGATGGGGTTTCTCTAATTGGCTTGTAAGCACTATGCCACCAACTGTCAGAAGCTTTGTAGTGAAAATAAAACGTGCACTGCTCCTCTCCAAGTCCTGTCTTCATGTAGTGAAGGAAACTTAATTGCTTGGAGGCTGGCTCTTCTTTTCCTCATTTATCTTGGTGGTTAATCCATCATTTTTTTTCTCTTCTGTCTGAAACATAAGCTTGGATGGGAATTCCAGCCTGTTTACTGTGCTCCTGGCTGCTTCTTTTCCTTTTGCCAAGTTCTTATAACAGAGAACCTGCTGGGGCAGTATTCCCTGTACCAAAATTCCTAGTTGACTGCATTTGTGTATAATAATGTGTGGTTGGCTCAAATAAATGCTCTTTCCAGACTGGCCTGTGAAGCATCAGTTGGGTTTCTTTGTTTTCTTTAGACAGTGGCAACTGTTTAAAGTTAACAGAAGCAACTGCTGGGTGTTATATTCGAGTTGGCTGATGCTGAGCCAAGAGCAGGTTGCAGCAGGATGTCACCATGTCCCTTACTGGCTTAATTTGCAGTCCCAGGCAAATTAAGTCCCTGTGCAGTTCAGGACTGCACAGCTCTACCTGTTAAATGATTTTATGCCACTTGGAAATGAAACCAGTACCTTTGCAGAAATGTCATTCAGCATCACTGCTTTGGTGTGTCCTCAAGATGAACCCCCACCACGCCATTTTCAACCAAAACATTAATCACGGTCTCCGATTCTATGCAACTGGAGTAGTTAATACTTCTTTGAAGTATAAGCTATCTTTTCCTCGACTCTTGAAAACTTAAAACTCAGTTGTTCTCCATTCACAGAATCACAGAGTATTAGGGGCTGGAAGGGACCTCGGAAGATCGAGTCCAACTTCCCTGCCAGAGCAGGAACCTAGAGTAGGTCACACAGGAACGCATCCAGGTGGGTTTTGAATGTCTCCAGAGAAGGAGACTCCACAGCCTCTCTGGGCAGCCTGTTCCAGGCTCTGTCACCCTCACTGGGAAAAAGTGTTTCCTTGTATTTAAACGGAACCTCCTATGCTCCAGTTTGCACCCATTGCCCCTTGTCCTGTCATTGGGTGCCACTGAGAAGAGCCTGGCTCCATCCTCCTGACACTTGTCCTTTACATATTTATAAACATTCATGAGGTCACCCCGCAGTCTCCTCCAAGCTAAAGAGCTCCAGCTCCCTCAGCCTTTCCTTATAAGGGAGATGCTCCACTCCCTTCATAAGGTCAGTGGCTCTGCGCTGGACTCTCTCCAGTAGTTCCCTGTCCTTCTTGAACTGGGATGCCCAGAACTGGATCCAGGACTCCAGGTGGGGCCTCACCAGCGCAGAGTAGAGAGGGAGGAGAACCTCCCTTAACTCGCTGGCCAAGCTCTTCTTAATGCATCCCAGGATGCCATTGGCCTTCCTGGCTGCGAGGGGGCATTGTCGGCTCATGGTCATCCTCTTGTCCACCAGGACTCCCAGGTCTTTTTCCCCAGAGCTGCTCTCCAAACAGATCAGCCCCCAACCTGTACTAATACATGGAGTTGTTCTTCCCCAGATGCAGAACATTCAAATCATCACCGCCTTTTGTGGTCCCATTGGATCCAGCCTTCTGCAAAAGCACTGCAAATATGTCAATGAACGTATCTCGGAGTTCACTTGTTAAATGTCATTGTGGCTGCTGCTAAAGTTCCAGCAGTAAAGGCCTCAAACTTTCTTTTCACAAAATTACGTGGTAATATGTTAGTGCTGCTTTGGCAGCGTTTGTGTAACGATAAGATTATCTGTATAATGTATGATGGTTTGTGCCTGTGGGTGTACCTTGCTTTAACTGAATCTCGCTTGATACTTCAGGGAAAACTCAAATGATCTAGTTACAGAATCATTTCAGTTGGAAAAAGACCTTTTCAAATCATTGAGTCCAACATTAACCCAGCACTGCCAGGTCACCACTAAACCATGTCCCTCAGAGCAACATCTCCATGGCTTTGAAATCCCTCCAGGGATGGGGACTCCACCACTGCCCTGGGCAGCCTGGGCCAGGCCTTGACAACCCTTTCAGGGAAGAAATTGTTCCGTATGTCTAATCTAAACCTCCTCTGGCGCAACTTGAGAAGCAGATGGTGAGTTTTGACTATCTCAGTCTAGATGGCGTTGTTGGTTTTATTTTAGCCCAGGTACTTTACTGAGAAGCTGGTGCTGTTCTCTGCCTGCAGCTGTCATGTTGTGTGAGAGTGACGGTTCCCCAGTCTTTGCACTTCTGCGGTCACACGCTCAACCCAGCTCTCAACCACGTTTGGTTTCTCAAGGATTGTCTAGCGCAATATTTGCATTAAGGAAATACCCAGAAGCAAACTTTCCACGTGGCTGAATGATGGTTTGTGATGGCATCTCTGCTGCTAATACCAATACAAATTGACATCAAGCACTGAGCAAAACTTGACCTGGTGAAAATTTAATTGCAACGCTTCCCGTGTGACGATATGCTTTATTGGGAAACACTTAGAAAAATAATTTTGAAAACATAGTTTATTAAATAAAAATTTGGGGTAGCATTGAGCTGCCGCACTGGCATTGGGTTGCTGGGCTGTTGTAGTCATTGTTTGGAGCTTCTGCTTAGTTGCAGAAGAGCTTGTGAGCATGTATTTTTTTCTGAGCTTAGCCAATGATTTTCGCATATTTGGTCCTGAAATGATGGACACGTGAACAGAGGGAATAAATGACTTTTTAACGTGTTTCCGTGAAGAGCAGCCGGGTTCTTGGCACTGTCTTTTCTATCTTAAGGGAAAAAAAAAGAAAAGTGAGAGAGTCTGTGTTCATCAGACAACTGACCACTACTGTCAAAATACACCCATCACTGGGAATATAAAATACAGGCTTTTACGGCTGTTTCGGTCTTATCTTCTGCCTCTCCATTCCTGCCTGCCCTGCCCCCATGGCTATAGTAGATATTCAGCTGCCACACGGGTTTGTCGTGTGGCCAGCCCCCCGAATTTATCTTTCTCATATGGCCAAATAACTTCATCCCCCGTGGCAATTTGCTCGAATAAAGAGCCTGGTGAGCACAGTTGAGCCTGGGGATACAGTATGAAAATCAGCGGTTGCTTCGGTGAGCAATTACGCACTGGAACAGCTATCGGCTCGAGGAAGGGCTTTCATCGCCGGGTGAAAACCTTCATCTGTGGAATTCCCAGTGCAATATAAAAGCTTTTGCAATAGAGAGAACCTTTGATTACAAATGTGCACGGTATTTAAAATTAGTATCAGTTTTTACTGAAGGGCAGTTTCTTATTCCTGCTGATTGAAAGCACCAACGTTTGTAGGGTGGTGCGCATAGAAATGAGATTAAGGAAGCTTTTGTTGGCTCCCTCGGCCTCGTATTCCGACTTGTGCTGGGTCTTTAGTAGTGGTTGTAAATCGCTGGTGCACAGAATTTATTTAGCTTTCTGTTGATCAAAGCCGTATTTTTATCTGGAGCATTTTATAGTAGGAATCTGGCCTAATGCACGTAAGAGACCGGATGGGTTTATGGGTTGCGTCAGAAGCATCGTTTGGTGTCTTCTGGTGGGTATTGTGTATGATTTGTACGCAGGAGCAATATATGCTGCCTTATGCAAAATTTTGTCCGTGTCTGCAAATAAGTCTGTGTGAATTGATAATGATCTTACCCTGGAAAACTGGGAATAATGCAGCGATTTATAAATACAGGGGTTTAGAGAAAATAAATAAACCACTTACTGAAACCCTCCCAAATTAAAGCTTCTGCACAGTTTCCGTGATTTGTTTTTATCAAATTGATGTGACATCTCATGAAAACAGTTTCCAGCACCATCTGCCTGGCTGTATGAGAGTTACTTAGATATTCCCTGGCATGTGTTTTATATGGTTGTAGAGATGGGCTTGGGGCTGCAAGTAAACGTCGTTCAGCTGCTGCCTGCACGCTTTGCACTCGAGCATCTCGGTGCTTTGACGTGCCGGTGAGGACATGGCAGGAGCAGTCGGCCAGGCTGCCAGCCTTTCTCTTTCAGTCGCCTCCTTTGGCAGCTACCTATGGGAGTTGAGAAATTCCCTCATTAAAAAGCTCCATGTGTCATAATACTGATGGGAGTGAAGCAAAGCTAGCTACCTCCCTTGGGATGAGTGCTGTGGGTTTCGAACTCTTTCTTTAAATTAAGGAGGTTGTTTCTTTGTTTTCAGTGCCATCAGCTGAGACGGTGTCTTGTGGCTCCATCGTATATACAGATATTTAGAAAAATATGGTGCTGTTTTGTAGCCATGGGAGACTCTTGTGGCTTTCTTTAATGGGTTGCAGTAGTTCAATATTCAAACTGGCTGATGTCTCTAATTTCTCTTTCCCAATGGCCCTGTCATGCTTCATAAACTCCAAAACGGTATTTAAAAAGAAATGAGTGTGGGGCTATCCAGCCAAACCATCCTAAAATCACTGCCCTTGTGCTACTTCTACCTTCCTGACCTGGAGTTGCATCATGCCAGGGCTCGTCAAGTCAAAGGCAGAATCCATCTATTGTTTGCATTAATCTTACGACCGCAGATATCTGCAGGATGACCACATAGCCCTGGCTTCATATGCTGGCAGAAGTCTGTGCGTTCTTCGCTGTTTATACTTTTATTCGTGTAAATTTGTGATATCAAGGTCGGTTTTCTCAATCTCTGTCCTGTGTCATACCTAATTTTAGGATGTGCTGATGATAAGGGCTATTCAATGGAGTGGAAGCATGCATTAATAGCAATACATCCTGCTTTGATCTCAAATCTCCATAAAATAATTCTTATCTGGGGCATGAGCATGAGTCTACTGTTACATATTTCTGGATCTGCAGGTTTGTTTTGAAATGTTTATTACAGGTTGGAGATGCCCAACATTCTTTTAAAGGTTTTGACTGGGGGAGCTGTTAGATATAAACTCAAACAAAAACACATGGATGCCTGAGGATGTGCAAGGAACCAGCGCGTATTCAGGATAACGAGCACACTGGGCTTTCAAGGGTGAAAAAGCCCCTTGGAGAGATTTGGCTTCACTGTGTGCTGGTTGGCTGCGGTGTGACAGAGCGTGGTGAAGCAGTGCAGCATGTCAGGATTTGGAAGTGAAATTACAAGTGTCATTGTACTGAGCTCCACGCACAGTGTTTTTGGGGAGGATGAGGAGCAGGTATAGAAGCTGATCACTTAGTGTGGATTCAGGCAGAGAGAGAGCTGTTGGGTACCTTTATACTGTAATTGTTAAATACTCTTCTCAAAGCTGCTCCCACAAACCAGAATCATTAGTGACCATGAAGTGGGCTCTCAAGAATAAATCTCTTCGTGCTCACAGTTGTGATCTGTCTATATACATTTTAATACTACATCCATAGATTCTTTAAATATTCTTTTTTTTTTTTTTTCCCCCTATTCTCTACTTAAACATTTTATTTCACCTTCTGTATGCCTCTGAGGACTGTCTGATGATACAGTGAGACTCAAAAGGCGTCCTATAGCCAAGAGGGAATAATGAGTTGGCTCTTCAGTTTGTGGGATTTTATAATTAGCTGTGTGAACTTCCAGTGTTTAAAAAAAGGAAATAAGAAATGGCAATTACGTGGAACTCTCGCTCTTTGATCACGTATATACGGCATTTCCATTGTTACTTAGAGCTTTAAAGAGCCTCTCTGGAGGGCTGTAGATTAAGTAATTCATCTTATTTAACACTACACTGCGAAGCGTATACAATTAATTGACGACGTATACAGGTAATGATCTGGTGAATAGAAATTCAGTTCTTGAGAGCTGAGACTAGTTTCTTTCAAAAGTGTAATGTTTGGCTTTGATTATTCAAGTTAACTAATGGTATATATTTATCTGCCATTTGATCTTCGAAGGTGAAATTGAAATTCAGTTTGTGAGCAAGATAGTGAAAATCTATACATTGCTCCTCTACTCCTTCTGTGTATTTGAACAACCAGAAATATGACAGTCTTAATTGTTGCGTGTTGCTACTGCAAAGCTGCTCATAATAGGGTAGGTTTGTAAAGAAAATTACAAAAAAAGCCAAGCAACAAACCAACACAAAACCACAAACACCACCCCCACCCCATCACCCCACCCCCAGTTCCGATGTCTTTTCTTAAACATGAAATGTGTTTAAACATGCTTAAACATTGCACACAATTCAACTGAACTGTTGAGCCATCTGGATTTGAGAGATTCTGTCATGGTTGGGCTGGGGGAAGGGTGGGTCTGAGCCAATTTAGTGTTTCCCTAAGGCTAAGCAATTTTTGTGCAAGTGTTTTGAGGATCAGCGTTAGCCTGTGTGTGCTGACTGACTTGCTTAGGGAGCTGCTTTGGACAACAAGTCAGAGTTGTTCACTCACCTATCACGTGTTTAAACGCTTTGCTTTTGATACTGTGGCAAGTTTTGAAGTACACATAGCTGGGAAATAAGATTCAAATTGAAATTGTTCCAGTTAAAAAAATACGGGTGAAGAAAGAATCCCAGCGTGGTGAGGCATGGAAGGGTCCTCTGGTGACCAACTCATCCAACCCCCCCTGGTCCAGCAAGACCTCTCAGAGCGGGTTGCTGAAGATCATATTGTCCAGACAGGTTTGGAATCTCTCTAGAGACAGACTTCAGAACCTCTCTGGGCAGCCTGTTCCAGGGCTGAGAAGTTCAGGGTGCGTTAACAGATGTGTATTTAGGGTGTGTTAATAGATATGTTTTATCTTAGCCTGGTGAGCTTGGATGTGAAGCGGTTGGGCGATGCTAAGCACGGAGGCCTTGTGGCTTAGGTGGGGAGATAAGACTGGGTTTTCTTCCAGGAGAGGAGCCTAAATGCAACCCAGCTACTTAGGCAGGCCAAGTTTGCTAATCCTGGCTTAGGCTTGGTCACACCAGGAACCCTAAATGTGATTTATCATTATCTGAAGTCTGTCATGAGACACAGCAGGATGCCCGAAAGATGCTGAACCCCAAAGGCAAGCGATCCTAGTTCTGCCCTTGGGTCATGCTTGAAGTCCCCATGAGGCCAGTGGAGAAGGAATGTACCGTGGCAGCTGCGCACTCCGCTTTGGTTTCTTAGGTTCGGTGCCAGCTCTTTGGTCTTCACAAGCACTCCATATTCTACAGCTCCCTGAAATCATAGGATCAGCAATAGAATTTGGCTGGAGGCTGCAACTCCATTCTTTTTATCTAGATCCCTAGAACAGGACTTTTAATTCATCCTGCTAGTAAGTGGCACGACATTCTCTGTTAGTTTAGCACATCTCTACGGAGGTATCACCATTGTAGTTTTTTTTTGTCTAACATGTGTCTAGTATTTTCCCCTAACTGTGGTTCGTGAATATAGAAGTATCATTTTCATAACATTACATGTGTGCTCTAAGAACTGGGCTTCCCTTGAGGAAATGGGAATTCACACAAGAAACGTGTTGTAGTTTGTAGGCAGCTGTCCCATGTTTACCTTTCTTAAAGATGCCTTTGTCACCATGATATAAACCACGGGCTGCTGTCTTTTAATTGTACAGATCAGAACCAACGTGGGAGTTGGTGTTTGTAATGCAGTCGCTGGCTTTTTTTCCATATTAGCCTTCCTCTTAAAATTGACTTTCTGAAGTAATTTCTCTGCATACAAAATTAACTTCTATTCCCAGTAGTTAATTTGTGAAGGATCTTAAGGACAGTGCTTTTCCACAAGCGAAGCCTTTTTCTGTTTTGTACTTTTTAACCTTTTCTGTTCTATAACAAGTCACTTTGTGTGACAGGTGGGAGATTCAAGAAGGAGATAGTAGTTGATGGACAGAGCTATCTGCTGCTGATCAGAGATGAAGGGGGCCCTCCGGAGGCACAGGTGAGCGTTGCATCTCTACGGCTTTACCATTTCCTCCCTTTTCAAAAAAAACCTTCCTTTAAGAGAAGGGGCTTTGTTTTGTTCTTTACTGTGTTCTGCTCATCTTTCTGCTGGGAAAATCTGTCTGTCACCCTCAGGTGAAAAATACTTTGTTTAGAAAATATTTGGGATTTCAGTTCCATTGTGAAACTGTGTAATAAAAATACGTGACTAACTTTAAGGATCTTGGAACGCTCTGGGTTGAAAGGGACCTTTATAGGTCATCTAGTGGAACTCCCCCTGCAGGGAGCAGGGACATCTGCAACTACAGCAGGTTGCTCAGAGCCCCAGCCAACCTCACCTGGAATGTTTCCAGGGATGGGGCTTCTACCACCTCTCTGGGCAACCTGGGCCAGGATCTCACCACCCTCAGTGTCAAAAATATCTTCCTTCTCTCTAGTTTAAATCTCCCCTCTTTTAGTTTAAAATAGGACAAGGATGCCTTGTCCTGTCACAACAGGCCCTGCTAAAAAGATTGTCCCCATCTTTCTGACATGCCCCATGCTAAAATGCCTATCCATATGCTTCCAGTGACCACAAAACTGCATATTAAGATTTCTTCAAAGTTAAAACACGGAGTAGCCATCTGCACAGTGACATACATATTTGGGTACAAGTCTTTGCGCTCCCTCTTGCTTTCATGTTTTGCTGCCTGTGCTGTTTCAGACTCAACTTTGTGAGTTCCAGTTCAGCACCATTGCCTTCTTGGATTTCTGTATCACCTTCTTTGTCTCGAAGAAGGCAATTCGTTGGGATTTGCCTTTGAGAAGACACTTGTGATTTTCTGCCCTTAATGCTATTACTCTTGAGTGATGGGAAGCGAAGCCTTTTGCATATGTAATACTTCCATCCCCACCACCTCTGCCAGCCCAGGTGCAGGCAGCATCCTTGTCTTTGGGCATTCTCCTTGTCTCCCTTCCACCTCTCCTCACCTGGACTCTAGTGAGGTTCCTCCAACGTGTTGGCTGCCGCTGGCCTTGCTTTGCTCGGCTCTTCAGTGATGGATCAGCTTCCAAAAAAAAAAAAAAAAAAGGAAGATAATCCAGCAGCAGGAGCTGCGCTATCGCCAAACAGCTGAACGGGAGCAGTGCCAGCAGCAGCAGCTTGGGTTTGAATGCTCCACTATTGCTCATGAGCTGCAGGAGGATTAGAGCATGGGGGAAGGTGCCTGGACAAAGGAGAAGAGAAAGGAGGTGGAGGAAATGGAGAGAGACATCCTGGAAGGAAGTTAAAAGCAAAATAAAAAATTAGTGTCGCTGACACATCTGCAGCCGTGTGAGAGCAGGAACCTAAAAGAAGTGCTCTGTGTGAGGCTGTGAGTAATTTGGCTGAAGCACTCAACAGTTCCCAGACCCTGATGCTTAGAGAACATTCACTTATAGAACGTAAATACTGGAGTTGTAAAGGTACAGACAGAGATCTGAATATTTTCCTACCTGAAGAACTGGTTTTGCCGAGTTCATTTGAGCTAACTGGAAATAAACAAATGTGTTCTACTTTTGATCTGTGCTAGGTAAATTTGAGGAGTTTAATTAATTGATATGTGGCTGAGGCTTGTTCTTCAGCCAGTCATGAGGATGGAAAGGTTTAAAGCGTTAGTGCCATTTCACCTTTCAGAAGATGTGTCTCCCATGCAAATTCCCATTGGATTTTTGGGGTGTCATTTCAAGTTGCATATCTATTAAAGATCTTTAATCTGTTTATTAATTCCTGGAATCAAAAAGTTTACTTCTGGGTTCGTGAACTTTTATAACTGTATAATGAAAATGCAATACTATAGGAAGAAAAATGTTTACCTCCCGCTATTTGCTTATAATATAGAAAGAGCTGGTTATTTTAACCTTAAGGTTCTGCTTTTTTGCAACAATACAATACGTTTTTGTGGATATTTGGGATAGAATTACATCTCCAGTAAGTAACGAGCTGAACTGTGGTCTTCCTAACTCTGGGTCACAGAGAATTCCCTGCTTCAGTGCAAAGGCTGCAGCTGAGTTTGCAGTTTACTGTCCCCCCCTTCTTGGTAGGAAGGGAGGGAAAATAAACTCGCCTGAAGACTAACTTTCTGGATCTGTCGTTTTTGTCTAACATAAAATTGTTCAAAGATGAAATAAGTTTTTTTTAAAAAGCTCATTTCATAAACTTGAGGAGGGTGGTGAGGAGCACTAGCTGAGGCTGCTTCAGTTTGTGAATATTGACCATTTCTTTTGCTCATCAGGTTTAATTTTACTCCTGCTGTGATCTGTTACAAATGTAGTGGCCTCTGATTGTAAAACCCGATTAACACAGCAACTGAGCTATAACAAGCTGCCATGTGGTTTGTTTGGGTTTTTTTTGACATGTAGGACTTTTAATATAATTTGGTTTGGGCTTGTCTTGAATGAACAGATGTGCTCAGTCACAGTAGTCAGTCTGCAGGTGGATTTGTGTATCAGCTAACCTACTGATCTCAAGCTACTCCCTGCACAGTAGTGTGTGGATAAGGCATCCTGGGTTTCCAGACCTTGTACGTGTTTTCCAAAATTCCTTTGTTTTTTAATAGCACAGGTCTGATATCCACAAAAAACTTAAACTTATTTTAATATAAAAAGAGAGATAAGAAATTACAGGAAATACTTTGTGTCTGGAGCAACAGCATTGAATAACCACTCTCTGGAATTTTTTTAATAATCCTCACTAGCAGACTGCTGCTGCATGCTAATAAAACATTAAGAAAACACAGAGAGACTGTTTGCTCCCAGACTTGATGCTTTAAGGACACTGAAGCTGTAAGAAAGAGTTCCTGACATGATGCTGCTGAGTCCAGTCAGCGAGATCCATTTTATAGTGAGACCCAAATCCAAGTCACAGGAATGATGCTGTCTCTGGATCTTTTGGTATGAAGAGTTCAAAATTAATAGTATGGTAGTTGACCCTTATTCTGGCAGTAACTATGCTGTGTGTAAACGATCCTGTCGTTGCCATCCTAGGAGACTGTCCTCCTGACTGTCTTGGAAACATCAAAACATTTTTTGACTATTTTTACACCGTTAACTGTAAGAGATGAGCCAGTGTTCGGTTTCAAGTACAACACAGTCATGAATATGCATGTTAACTTAAATTATCAGCTAATTTGCCATGTGAAAAATATGTGAGAAGTACTGCTAGCTCCTGATTCTGGAAAAGGAAAATTTAATGAGCTCAGCAACTTAGAGTATGTAAAGAGCTTTCCAGACTCACGCTGTTGGCTCTTTTTCTTTTTTGCCTTCCCTTTGCATATACCAGCCTGGGACACTTCACTAAAAGCTGAGATTGTGTCCATCTAAAATGAGTGAATGAAACAGTTTAAATACTGCAAAGACAGAACCAAAACTGGAGGAGTTGGTAGGGCTGAAGTGAATGCTGACAAACCTAGGCTGGTGGTGTAAAACGTCTGCAAAGGAACCTCCTTGCAGCTCTCTGTGTGTTCAGTGTGTCCCCAACCTACCTGCCGTATCGTAGTAGTGGTGTAATGAAGAGCACAAATACCGGTGGCTGAAACTTGTTTTCATTGGTCTCAATTTGGGTAGGAATGGAGTCACTTAGGGAAAAATAAAGGCAGCGAGGTAAGCTTAACTTCAGTCTTGTTTTGATATCCTGAACACCTTGACTGTTATGCTAAATACGTTTAAACAATCTTACCGCACTCATGAGCTAAAACATTTTCACTTGCATGGTCACTGAAGCAGCACCTTGCCTTGGCCTGTGTAGCATGTCTTGTAGCAAATCACTGATGTCCAGAGAGAGTAGTTTGATTTCTCACTGAAAGCTGAACGAGACAAACCGTAGTCCTTGCCCTGGCATTAACGGGAACATCAGCCTGCACGCCTGCATGGAGAGCACCGGGGGGGCAAATAACACACAAAGTGGGGCCCTCGACTGCCTAGAGAGATGGATTTCTTCGTTTATAATTCACAAATGCAGAAATTGGAGGCTGCGATGTTTTCTTTTTAAAACCAGTGTGTGCTGAGAGAAGTTGGCTTTGTAATATCATCTATAGGTGAAGGAGAGCTACACATTTTGTCCCTATGCTCATAACCGCATCTCAGATCCACTTTACATAGAATGATAGAATCATTTAGGTTGGAAAAGACCTTTAAGATCATCAAGTCCAACTGTTAATGTAACTCTACCAAGTCCACTGCTAAACCATGTCCCTCAGCGCCACATCTACATGACTTTTAAACATGTCTGGGGATGGGGACTCTACCACTGCCCTGGGCAGCATGGGCCAGGCCTTGACAACCCTTTTGGGAAAACATTTTTCCTAATGTCCAACCTAAACCTCCCCTGGTGCAACTTGAGGCCATTTCCTCTTGTCCTATCATTTGTTTCTTGGGAGAAGAGACCAACCTGCACCTGGCTCGATCCTCTTCTCAGGGAGCTGTCGAGAGCAAGAAGGTCTCCCCTGAGCTTCCTCTTCTCCAGGCTCAACCACCCCAGGTCCCTCAGCCTCTCCTCACAAGACCTGTGCTCTAGACCTTTCACCAGCTTCGTTGCCCTTCTCTGGCTGTCCTCCAGAGTGATGAGATGCAGAGTGATCTGCATCACTTGCAGAGTGATGAGATGCATCATTTCAGAAACCACTTTTAAGGCCTTGATTGTTGTCACTAAGTTTCTGTGATGTGTATTTCTCTCCAAGTAAGGTAAGAATGCTTCTCTTTTTCTTTTTTTCCCCCCTCCTTACTACTTTTTCTCACCATATGCCTTTTTCCTTTTTTTATTCCACAGTTTGCCATGTGGGTGGATGCTGTTATCTTTGTCTTCAGCTTGGAAGATGAAATTAGCTTCCAGACTGTTTACCACTACTACAGCCGTATGGCTAACTATCGGAACACTAGTGAAATTCCAATGGTACTAGTGGGAACCCAGGGTAAGTGCAGTCTTGATTTACAAGTGTATTTCTGTGACCATATAGACTGTGCCAAGCTGGCAGAACCTGTCTCTTTCCCCTCTCTGGCATCAGCACTGCCACTCATCTGATGATGAGAGCTTGTGGATAAACCGCCAGTTAATCAGCAGGGTGGTGGTCTGCTCTTTGGGCTTCTTTGACTCGCTTGCTGCAGGCCTGTGGTGTTGCAGGGACTAGTTTGAGATGGGGAAACAAAGGTCCTTGCAGCACTCTTGGGAGAGGGAGTGTAGGACTTCAGCAATGATGACTTACAAGAATATATAAAAAAATATTTTTGATTCTTGCTCGTCACAATGGTTTTCTTGATCAGCAGGGAAGGTGCTAATGTTGAATTTGGGCAGGTGAACCAGCCGTGTAACAAAGGTAACAACGCTGCTCTGGACGCAGCCCAGGCTGCGAATGGCTTCTGGGCTGCGAGCGCACGTTGCCAACTCGAGTCCAGCTTTTCACCTACCAGCACCCCCAAGTCCTTCTCCACTGGGCTGCTCTCAATCCTATCGTCTCACAGTCTGTATTGAAACTGGGGTTTGCCCCAGCTCAGGTTCAGGACTTTGCACTTCGCCTCGTTGAACCTCATGAGGTTCACGTGGGCCCACTGCTCAAGCTTGTCTCAAGTTATCCTATGGGAAAAATCTAACAGGGGAAAGATACCGATGATACTTAAGATTTCTTTGCATCTGAACTGCCTTTTGGATATTCCCTGCCTTGTTTTGTCAGCGCATCACATCGTTTCACCAGTTTCCCACACTGCCGTTCGTTTGTTGCATGGAGTAGACACCCAGGAGTTGAGGCTGCCCTGCACCTAGCCACATTGATGTCCCTCCTGTGATAATTCTTCCTGAAAATTTTACTGGTTTTGGTGCTGCTGAAGCTTTTCATTGCTGTTTCAGCCTGTTTTTTGGTCAGTGTCAGGGTCAGAGAGCAGTTCGCTTTCCCTGCCCCTCTGCAGAGCTGTGCCACCAGCGCTGCCACGTGAAGGCAGGGGAAGTGTGGCCAAGCGCGGACAGAGGAATCACGGCCGGGCTGCAGGGTGGAAACAGATGATAACAAATGAAAAGGGAAGTAGGTACACAAAAAGTCCTAGGATAGCAGAAACTACGGCCGAAAAGCAGAAGTGAATAGCTTTGAAGGGCTGTGCCGTCAGCTGAAAACTGGAGTTGAAAATGGAGGGTGGGGGGGAAATGTTTCCCTGAGGTGCTTTTGTTTCTATGCTTCTGACACTCTGGAGTATGGTTTTCCATCTCGTTCCGGTCATTACCAGAAGCGAATTTGGTGTTTCAAAGATCATTTTGTGTTGCAGCACAAAACTGCAAAGTGAAACGAAATACATAAATGTATAAATATATACTTATTAAAAATATACTTGAAATAAACTTGTTTGACATCCTGCTTGTTGATTTTGACCTGTATTTTTTAAATGAGCCATGAAATGAAATCTCTCCCAAAATATCAGGACTTGCCTGATGCTTCAAGACCCCTTCCTCTGCCTCGTTATTCTGCAGCGAGCCAGGCTGGAGCACTGAATTTGCTTCAGAAATCAAACTTCTTGAGGCCATGATACTGCCTGGCAAGTCCTTTCTGGTTAAATGTTTCCAGCGCCCTCTGCTGATATAAAAATAATCTGCCATTAGCTTTCCAAGTAACTCCTCTGGTTTCATTCATCAGACCTTGTGAGAAGGTGCTGATACTGTCAGTTGAGATGTGTTTCTGTCACATGCTGAGCTTGAGCCCCAAATGCAGCATTGCAATAGTCACTGACTTCATGCCACCTTAAAGCGATGCTATTTTGGCTAAGAATAATTTTGCTACCATGGAAAGCACCAGATTTTTAGGATAATTTCCTGAACTTGGTGCCTGTTGCAGGGACTGGGCAGTGGCTGCAGAGTTTCATACAATAGATTGTATTGCTCTCTCTTCTTACAACTTTTTTTTTGCCCCAGCTTATTAATTACTGTGATAACCTTGTTAAAATAAGTCACTTTAAGATTTTAGAGCATTATCACTTTAAAAACAGTCAAATAATATAAATGTTGTAGAGTTCATCGCTATAAGAGTAGCAAGGAAAAATCTTCATAGATTAGCAGAATTTTTTTTAATTTTTTTTTCCCCTTGTGTAAAGGGTTTTTTTCAGCTCTTGCAGATAAGTTCTAGAAATTGCAGTTAAAAAAAGCACACGTGGAAAGTAGCTCCTGGAGAGAGGTTTCAAAGTATTAGTATTTGTTTAGAAAAATATTTCTGTTGGCTGTGCAGTATGTTCACACAGTTTTCTCCTGGATCCCTTTACATCAAGGATTAAGACTCAAGTCATTTGCATTGAATGTCCTAGACCCACTCTTGGCTGTTACTCGAAAGTCAGGTCAACAGTGAAACCTGGGAATAGATGATAAATCTCCATTTCACGTTAAAATGCCGAGTGTCTGCCTCCACCTGCCGCAGGTTCAGAGCTGGGCTTTAGCAGAGGGCTTTGCTTCCAGCCCAGCCCGGCTCTCTGTGCCTGAGCAAAAGGCAGAGAGAACTAGCCCAAAAAATGGGAAGGACCGAAAAAAAACCACACATGAGGAACTGAGGGAAGAGCTGAACTTTAGATTTTAGCAAGATGATACTTGTAATCCTGTACAGCTTTGTTCAGCCATTGTGATTTCCCCCCCACAGTTGTCTTAGCATTGGCTAGCTTGAGGTTTTGAAAAGCATCACATTCCCCAAGTGCTGCAGTAATACCTGGTACGACTTCTCCCCCATCTTATTTCTCTACTGAAAAGGTTCTTGTCCTTACAAGCACGTCCTGGTTTGTGCTTCACGCTCCAGGTGAGGGTAACTCATAAGCCAGTGCTGTTATTTCTAGGAAACCTAAAAGATATTTGACCTTATTATTATTATTATAGTCATCAGCCACTTACTTTTCTAAGTAATTTTTACATGAGAGCTCGTGTTCTTTCATGCCATTGTGTATATTTCGCAGTTAGGGATCTAAGTATATTTTTAAGGTAACCAAAAAGTATTTTGGTTTTTTTTCTTGTTTTTAGAATCAATCAGTATGATAGTGTTTCCAGCAACAAGGTATAAAATTGGAGCGACACATCCCTGGTGTTTCCTAAAAATTCTGAGTGCCTCACTTGTTGTACTTATATTCACTGCTTGGCTATATCTATTATACGTAATGATAATTGTAAGATGATATTTTCAAATTGTATTTTAATACATTTTTTTTCCCCTGCTGTTGCCTGTAGATGCTATAAGTTCCAGTAATCCACGTGTCATAGACGATGCCAGAGCAAGGAAGTTATCGAATGATCTCAAGAGATGCACTTATTACGAAACCTGTGCTACTTACGGACTCAACGTGGAGAGAGTCTTCCAAGATGGTAAAAGTCACTTTTTTTTCACCCATCATATCACACAATACTGTAGCTGGGTTTTTTAGGTAACCACCGATGTCTGATAGCTCAAGTACTTGCTGGTTTTGCGAGAGTTCATTAATGTTTAATTAAATCAAATGCTTATTTTTAGCGGTTTATTTTGTTATATGGTCTTAAGTGGAGGCTTCATTATAGTGAACATGACATGTACATGGTGGTGTGTCCTTTACCACCACCTTAAGTCTTAAGTAGCTTAAGCTACTTTAGTTAGTCTTTGTTTCCTTTTCAGTTTTCTTTGGTGCTTGCTTTATTTTAGCAAAGTTTTCTTTGTTTTGATTTGGTGCTTCTGGAGACATTGAGAGGCTGTTTGTGCGAAGCAGTTGAACACTATCTTACCCACCTGAGAAAGAATAAATTTAGGAAAATGACAGGATCAGGGTAATCACAAGAAGTAACTCGGTATTTATGGAGTGATAGGCATTGACATTCTTACACAGTGGTTTAGAAGGAAAGTTGGCTGCTTTAAAACATCATTAGCAGTAACGTTCCGATTTGCCTTGTAGGAGGTTTTGGGGATCATTGACTGTCCAAAAAAAAAAAAGGAATAACAAAAGTTCTTTCTGACCATCTGTAACTATTTTGGAAGTTACTCCTTAGAAGTGCATCTGTGGCTGGAGAAGCGCTGAACTTGGTCTGTGCTGTATGAGATGGGCTTTGTGCTCCCTCTAGTGGAAATCCAGCCAGGAGTCCTGGGTCTTTGCTGTCTTCCCTTCTAACCAGGGTTATCTAGTGCCTGAATAAGTCGACCCTTCATCGCGGCAGTTCTGCGCATAAAAACCTTCTTCATTATCTTGAAATACTTCTTGGAGCTCCTTAGTTCTGGGTTTTCTTTTGTTGCCAGCTTTCCATTGCAAAGATCCACACTGTGTGGTTGTGAGACGCTGGCACATCAGTACCTGTCAGAGAGGTGTCCAAAGACAGCTAAAATTAAAGAAAGCAAAACATTCTAATTTTGAATGGGAAAAAGAAGCAGCAAAACATTCACATTTTAAAATACTGCAAACATGCATATACTGAAAATACTGACATGCACAGCACTAGTTTTAGTTCCAAAGAAGGGTGTTTTTCCCCATCGTGTCGGTAGGATTTCACAGAAGAGCGCTTGAAGCGGGATCTTTGTGCTTTCCTTGCTATTTTCACTTGATCTAGTTGCAGAAACGACTGTTTTCACAGTCTAGATTTTCTGTTTTGAATAGGAGTTTCAAGGAACCGTTAGGGTTTTTTGTTAGCACATTTATTTTTGAATGCCGGCTATACTTAGACTTTTAATTATATATTCCAAGTCGTGGTGTTTGTGGATCTTTGTACAGTCTATTCTTTTTTTTTTTTTTTACTATTTTCGCAGGGACTTTTTGAGGGAGAAGTCTCTTGGCTGTTAGCTAGTGTGATAAACTTGTGAGCTTCCAGGGAGATTACTTGTCACTCTGCTAAATTTCAGTAGTAAGTAGAATGAACTGACAAAGATCATGTGTTTAAAAAAATATCAAGGTTTTGTTTTACCGACGTGGCAGTCAACCAGCTACTTCCTATTTGCCAACTAATAGGATTAGGAATGTTTCTGTACAAATGTGCTACGGTTGCCAGACATGTCTGGGACCAAATCCAATTTCTGATAATTTTTACTGTTTATTTCAGTGGGAAACAAAACAACTTCTTAACCCCATTAAATGAGGGGGTGTGAATGAACAGTGCAAGTTGTTAATATGGTTAAATGACGCTGGGTTTGTGCAACTCTGGGAAGTTCAGGTTCAGTGTAGGCTTAATGATGTGTTTAGGGTCTTCTTCAGAGAGTTCATATGGTCTACATGCAAATCTTTGAACGACAAGAGGGAGAAGTACAGAAGTTTGAATAAAACTCCCAAGTTTCTAACCTGAAAGGAGATTGGAGCCAGGTGGTGGTCAGCCTCTTCTCCCAAGGAACAAGAAACAGGATGAGAGAAAAGGGCCTCAAGTTGCACCAGGGTAGGTTTAGGTTGGACATGAGGAACAATTTCTTCCCTGAAAGGGTTGTCAAGGCCTGGCCCAGCTTCTTTGTAAGTTGATTGGCATGGAATGTAAAATGTATATAACCACACCTGATGTAATTCAATAAAATCGCCCGTGATGGCTTGTGACTTGGCATCGCTGGCACATCAACTGTAGAACGTTGCAGAGCATTGCGAGTGTGACTGCATGTGGCCAGCCAGTCACCTTGCTGGCTTCTGCTTGGTATTGCACCTGTCCTAAAGCTGCTGTTAAGCCAGAGCTGGCTTTTCCTTATCTTATACTTAAGGAACTGGGGCCCTCTCTTCAACAAGGGAGCCAAACATCTGCGTGGTGGTTTAAAATTATTATTTCTTTTTAAAAATGCAAGCGAATTCTGCAATGCAGCCTTCTGAGAGATTGCCCTTTCTCTTCCCCTCAAGAAACCTCCGAGCCCTTTTTTGCTTAAAAGCAAGCAGCACACAGCATTGGTTAATAGCTTCTCGTCGTGTTCAGATCATCTCAGGAATAAAGAAAGCTGGTTATCCAACATCAGAAAGTCTAGTCTGACTTAAAAAAACCCTATTTCTTGATGTAAGTGCTGTCAGTCAACGAGAAGAAGGGATGAGGGGAGGAGGGACAGACTAAGTAGAGGCCTTCACAGAGTATGCTCTTAAGCATTTCTTAATATTTTGAGGAAATCCTGAGACAGTGCCAGCAGCCTTCGTAAGTTAACTGTGCTTTTCAGCAAACTTGAAAGGGGTACGGGCCAATTACTGCATTTCATTAACTGATAAATGGATAAGACAGGTTTTCTTATTATCTGTAGCTGAGGAAAACTAGTTAGCAAATTAGTAGCTATATGCAAGACATGGAGCTACTCTTCTCTCTTAAGACTTCTTTCACAGAATGATCACAGACTGGTGGGGGTCAGAAGAGACCTCTGGAGATCATCTCACCCATCCCCCCTGCTCCAGCAGGGTCACCCAGAGCAGGTTGCCCAGGATTGCATTGTCCTGGCAGGTTTGGAATCTCTCCAGAGAAGGAGACTCCACAACCTCTCTGGGCAGCCTGGGCCAGGCTCTGGCACCCTCACAGGAAGGAAGTTTTTCCTTTCAGAGTATTGAAATTGTTTGTAGACTTTGTTACTGGCTTTTGTTTGGTTTCATTTGTTGGTTGTTTTTTT
>VWZK01012548.1:0-33183 GCA_013396935.1 Baryphthengus martii
AGGTAGATGATGTCTGTTGCTCTGTCTTTATCAACTGAGGCTGTGACCCCATCGTAAAAGGTGACAAAATTGTTCAGGCAGGACTTGCCCTTGTTGAAGTTATGTTGATTGTACACAATCACCCCTTTATTATTTTCTTGCTTTAGGAGAGCCTTCAGGAGGATCTGCTCCATGATCTTACCAGGCACAGAGGTGAGACTGCCTGACCTGTAGTTCCCTGGGTCTTGTTTTTTTCTATTTTTAAAAATGGGGGTTATGTTTTCCCTTTTCCAGTCAGTGGCAACTTCACCAGACTACCACGACTTTTCAAATATGATGGACAGTGGCTTTGCAACTTCATCCACCAGCTCTTTCAGGAGCTGTGGGTGAATCCCATCCTGTCCCTAAAGTGGTGTCAGAGACAAAAAGTAAGTAAACAGGGAGTGAGGATTTTTAGGCTTCTTTAATTATTACTAACTTTATAGTACTGTTACTTGCTAAAGTAGTAAGGTAAAGTAATATTTTGGGGAGAGAAGACATTCTATTAATGTTGATGAAGGAATGAACCCAGTCAGAGAGAAAGAACAAAACCAAATTCAAGTCAAAATATGAACTTCTTTTGTTTGAAAATTCTGCTTCCAAATTAGTTTATTGTTCCCACTGTCCTGTTTCTACTGGGATTAAATCTACAAATAAGGAAACCTGTCTCAGATTTGACAGAAACTAACAGCATCAGTTTTTCATTTACGCTTCATTCATGAAGACACTTAGGTCTGTGAGTTACAATTTTAATTAAGAGATCCTGTTAGGTAATCTGCATGTTGGATTTTACCTAACTACACACTTCATAACTATATGTAATAAATATATCACTTTCTCCAGAGAGCCAGGTAGGGAGTAAACTTGCTAATAAAAAGTAACACCATGTCAACTTTTTAAAGAAATTGTTTTGAATCTCTATCTGTTCTGCTGATGTGCCAATATGGAATCCACTTTTATAGTGACATTTAACTTATGAGCATGTCTGCTTAAAAGTATACACAGGTTGACGGAGAAAAAGTGAGCTATGGTGCAGCCAGCAAATACTGAGAATACAAAAATCCGTGCCAAGAAAGATACTGCTCCTTATTGGCTCATCTAAATAAAAATAGAGAGCATTTTCCTTTTATGTTTCTCAAAGTAACAAATTATTTTTCCACAGATAGACCACAGTTTTGAACTATAAAACAAGTATGCAAAAATCCGTAGCAAGAGGTTTATTAAAAAAGAAGTTGATTAGATGAAGCACACAACCTGTTATGTTTCCTAAAGGAAAATAGTGAGGAAAATGCCAAATATCTTACAAGTAATTCTTCTTTACTTCTAAGCTTTATAAAGGGAAAAAGAATTTACAAATAAGCAAACCAGTTAGGATATAACGATGATTACTGTTAAGAGTAAATATATCTAAATTCTTAGCAATAGCTAGAATTACTTTACGTATTTTTAAACTGGCAGCTTCAGCTACATGTAACATTTCACCCTCCCTAATTTCAACTAAGATCTGAAAGTTGAAACCTGGAATAGTGCCACTGCACGTTAGTGCTGATTTGACTGTATTTCAAAGACATTGGATAGAAGAACAACAATTTCACGGACTTCACGGTCTACAAAACCTCACAAGATCTGTACCTTGATTCTAGCACACCAAAACAATCTCATATAAGGGCTTGTCTAGCCAGAGAAATGTAAAACGAGCTGGAATGTCAATCTTGAGCCTGATTGCTATTCTCTACTATCTCCCCCCAAGGTCACTTACTGAGAGGTAAATGGGTCATTCTGTGATTTAGTTTAAACCATTTCCAAAGGCACTGCCATTCAATCACATGAAAATGCTTGTACTTAATCATTGCTAAGAAGCTAGTGAGAAATATCAGCCTTTCATTAAGTATTTGGTGCTGTTTCCTTATGTAGACTATACATTGATCTAAATTTTGGAAAAAAATCAGAACTTCTGAACATTTAACCAAAAAAAGGGCTGGAGATGTATTAGACGTCTGGAACTCTAAGTAAGGTCCAAATTTTCCCTGTCTGCATAGATAGGAGTGTGGATTTTTCCCTTTGTTTCTGGCCTGCTTCTGACTGTAGATCTTTTGGTTTTTGCAAAAACTCTCATCTGTGACCTCTGGCTATATTTTCACTGCCATCCATAATCTGGATCTCTCTCTTTGTATTGAATTTACTCTATACTAAAAACACGCACATCAATTCTAAACTGTACTTGACACTAATGGTTTAGTTACTTGGGAGATAGATACATTCTCCATCGTAAAACAGAATTGTTCTGTATTTGCTATTTTCAATGGTACACAGCTGAAAGGATTGGAGTTATGTTTTATTCTGTGCAATATGATAGTAGGTATTTCTCTTACAGTATATTTTGGACATACACACAGGATACAAACAGCATAATGGTTCAACGGTGTTTACTGACTGCTAAGTAGAACTGGGATAAAGAATGGCTGGGCATCAGATACCCACCTTGACAAGGTGGCATCTACAGTAAATTTAAATCTTACCATGTGACTGTCAAAGTAAAGGTTAGAAAGGGTTTGCAGGAGAATGCCAGTAAGATTCTGCTTTCTACACTTCTATGAATAGAGAGATATATTCAAATTCTTATTGTGCAGTTGGCTGTCCAGTTTAATATGCTGCTGTATAATTCCATTATCAATGAAGATGTCACAGCTTATCATGTCCCCCCTCCGTCTGGCAACAGCTCAGGTAACAAAGGCAATTAGGAGTTCCAGGATCCTGCCTTTTCCCAGCTATGCACATATCTTCTTCATCTTAAGGTAGAACAATTGCAGGAAATGGTGGAATTATATATTCTTTTTGTTTGGTTGGTTGGTTTGGTTTTTTTTCCTAGAAGGGGACTTTGAAACTTAGAAACGCCTATCAGTGCTCTACTTACACAACCATGAATTGGAGGAAACTGGCTGCATGAAGTGGCTTTAAGCTGACTGACATGACATAGGATCAGATTGTCACTTCCTGAAAGGGATGGGCATATACACTCCCTGGATGCACCTTCCTCTAACATTTCCTGTGCCTTTCCCTATTAACTCACTGCTGGCATTCCACAGAAAAGTTTTGTATGTGAATACTAAAAAAGGCACCCCAAAATCCAGTTCCTCCAATTGCATTCGGCATAACAGCTAACAGCTCTTGCATTGAAATGCTAGAAATACAAGAAGAACAGACTTTGAAGAGAGATAGATAAGACATTCATCCTGCAAATCAGCTGAACTCCTAACAAGCTCAGTGCCTCATTACAAAAATACTACTGAAAAGTCCAGTGTGGGGGCCAAAATCTTCAGGGTTAACACAGCCTCTCAACTTCACAAATCAAATATAACTGGAAGCTCATTAAGCATTAAAGACGCAGTGGCAAAATACAATATTTTATTGATGCCATTAATTCCTATGGAAAATTAATTATTAAGAAAATCTTAAGACATAGTTGAAATCTTAGCAAGCAAACTTTCAGATATGACATAGAGATTGAAGCGCGAGGCATTTCCTGGGGATTAATGACTGGCTAGTGAGAGCTGATGGCACCTGGCTGAGCTTCAGGCTCTGAATCCCAGCTGATCTCTAAGTCCCAGGAAATGTCTTGAACCTCAATCATTATTGCTATTGTAATATGGCAATTACATATGCACACACACATATGCACACCTGTCTATGGTGTTTTAATAGAGGACTTGCTGTTTCAGTTGGTATTTTCCAGGACATTGCTGCAGAATTAGAGCGCTGTAAATTAGACAGCTTGAATAATTTCTCAACATGCCATTCATCTTATAATAAATTACATCCTTATGTAATTTGTAATGTGTATTGCCACTTGCTGGGCTACAGCGAAGACATTGTGCATCTACTTCTAGACATATTCCTGTTTCAAATGTCTGCTCAGAGAAAAAAGTCTCTGGGTCAAAACTAGATTTCCTCCTTTAATCACATTCAGTCAGACACACCAGTTCTGAATGTAGCCTGGAAGTTTAGCTGCATTTGTTTTACCTCTCAAATAGTTGTTTTAAATACATTTTAAAAAAATTTGCTCTGATCTAGAATAAGTGTTTACACTCCTGATCTTAACATTTTGCCTTTCCAAACTACAGAGATTGACACTGCTGTGCAGACAAACTACTACACTCCCAATAAACAATCAGAGACTATTTTGGACATCTGTAACCTGAACGTGATTTAAGTGCACCTCGATTTAATGTCAGATGAACTAATCCAAATCCAGGAACAATAAAGCTGACTAGTTCTCTTCAACTGTCCCAGGCTTAGTACTATGATGGTTTGGCTTTGTGATAGAAGTTCGTGTCACAGCAGTGCTTTGCTGTGGGGGGAACTTCAGTGTCGCACAGCATTATACTATACAGATGTCTCTGCATTAAACATCCTAAGTGGCCCTGAGGGACATGGGAGGACAAGGGACACACAGCTCTCCAGGGCTGACACTTTTAATCTGATATGATCATCCTAGATGAAGCAGAAAAAAAGTCACTTCCTTAAGTTTATACAGAAATATTATTCTTAAATCAGCAACAGATAATAAAGACAGAGTAGTAGACATCCCCCTCATCAACAGTTGGTCAGCATCAACAATTTTAGTTCTAAAGGTTAAATATAGCCCAGTAATGTTCAGCACCAAAGTGACTATTCGACTACTTGCAGTTTTAGGTGCTGCAGGCAATTAACAAGGGAGCTCAGTTTAGTTATTAATGTTGGAGGCAGCTTTAAAATCACAAAGGTATTGGCAAATTTGATGCATTTATCAATAAAGTTACTTTGCATTTCAGCAGTACTTTTTCATTTTAGTCTCAGGATGTACCTGTTCTCATACCCAGAACAGCCCAGAAGAAATCTAATTTTTATGCTTATTCTAAAGAATTTGAGGCTGAGATGCGGAGGTTAAGTCTCAGACAAGGCCACACATTAAGTTAGCAGAAGAACAGGGAACAGACATCAATAGTACTGATTTTCAGCCCCCTAAACACACAGCTTCTTGAGAACAGCTAGTGCCACAGGAATTCTCTCAACAGCAAGCTATCTTTAACTTCCTTAAAAATAAGAGTCACCATCTACTGGTTCACTATTAATATGTTTTATGGAGCATGCAAGCAGCTGTTTAATGAAGCCACCAACAACTACCTTTTATCATAGAATGAAGAGATATAAATAGACAGAGCAGATTATATTTATAAGCCTCCAGTTCTAAGCCAACATTTCTTTCAATTCCTGTGCCAGGCTCAGAAATGAGTCCAACAAGACTCAGAATTCAACCAGTAAGAGACAAAAGTTGGGCGAAGACGAGATGCAGGTCTGAATTTGAATGCCACAGATTTGGGGATTTTAAAAATAAATCTGATTCACATCGTGCACCTTGAGATTACTTCTCAGAAAAAGGTAGATCTTCAGTTAACAACCCGCAATAGAGCTATGGATTTTGAATACTCACAGACTCTGGATATTCACTCACATTTATGCCAAAGGATGGCAACCACATGCTGATTCTGTGGATAGACTCTATGTTCTTTTCTGAAGTCCAACATTAAGACGTTATTTCTCCATGACATTGCATTGATTTCAATGTAAACTGGGATGCTAAGACAGACATAACAGTCTGAATCAGTTCTACAACTGATTTCTTAACACTGCGTATTTTGAATACTGTTTACTAAAAATAAAACATTAATTTTCTTGATAGTTCACACTTCAGCACAATGAAGTAGCCTTAGACAAAAACTTGAAATGGTAAACCACACATCAACAAGTTACAGGCTAAGAGAATCATTCTGTTTCTAAAGCAGAGGTGCATATTTACTGAAAATGATCTATGTGCCTGGTGAGATTGTTATAAGCACCAGGTTGTGTACTTTTCCTAAAAATAAGAGGACATATATCAAAGTATACAAATTATGGATGATAAAACAACTAAAAAAGCAGCTAGGACTAGACAGAAGGGAAAAAAATTACACCCTATGTTATCAGTAAATAGTTTATGCAAGAAACACGGTATATGAATTTTTTTTTCAATTCTGTGAAAAAAAAGAGACGAGCTAAGTTTCATCCAGCAGCAGATAACCTGGCTCTTACCACAAGCCTGAATGTCTGAAGAAACTAACTCTCTCGCTATTTTTCTCCATTTATGATTAAGTGCAGTGCTCTGAACAGCTGATGTTTTCCGAATCCAAAAGGCAGACATGTCAGCAGGAGATGAACTGCAGTACCCCTAGTTAGGTCTGTATTCTGCATGGCTTTTATCATTGGGCGTGAACAGTAACTTCCAGATGTGTGAAACTCAGAATTAGATGCACTTCTCAGACAATCCTTTTTTTTAAAGGGAAAAGCAGTGCATAACATCAACTATTCATTATTGCAAGAGAATATTTTTGATCCTTCCTTGCTAAAACCAGAAATGTTTTATCATGTTGCCTGTTGTGTGTTCAGTGAAATTTTACATAATGAAGTAACCTTGATTTTTGCCATTATAACTCTGAAGACATGCTATGGTCCAATGAGAAGATATTTTTCAAATTATGGATTTCTGCTATTATTCATAATTTTACTAGAAATAAGTATTGTAAATTTAAATTTGAACAATAGATATCCATGTTTCAGGACTATTCTTATTTCAGTTTTCACCAAATTAGTATCTAAGTGAAAGGATTTATATTCTTAAAATGGAATAGGCTCTGTAGTATGAACATACCGCAGTTGAGCTGTCCTTGTGCAACCTTAGCTGTTACTAAGGATTTGAATTACAATCTCTGTGTCAATGATTCCCAGATTTCTTTCCTCACTCACTTCCCTTTTGTTCACACTTGTAATTCAAATTGCTCCTACAGAATCTTCTCCAGATGTCCTCTTGCCAGATGAAAATCACCATATGAAAACCAGCTCCTCTTCTCTCCTCCCAGAAATTCCTTCCCTCCTGGTTTGCTGTAACTGTCAAAAATTCCACCACCCTCCCTATCCCACAAGCCCTTGCATACTGGTATCATTTTCAGCTCTTCTCCCCTTGCAAAGGTTCCCTGCACCCAAGCACATATTTAATGTTAATCCTAGGGCCTTCCATATAATCTCTCTGCAGCAAAGGTTCAAAATAGACATCAAATAAACATCAAGTGCCACAGACAGACTGAATGAAAGGAAGATTTACCAGCCACTGAAGGCCTTCCCTAAATCTGACGGATAAGAAAATGGAAACTCTTACTCCTGCAAAACAAACTGTATTTGCTTGCTCGTATCAATTATTAATCTTCCAGTTTTCTACATAGAAGTACAGAAAAATGAGAACGATACAGAACGCAAATCACTCATTAGCAAGTGAAGAATACTTTAAGCACTTACTAAAAAAGAAAATGTCATCAATATTAAGGAAGGCTGCCTGCTGCAATAGTCTTACACAATAGCAAGTCCTGCCCCCATTTCCCAGTTGGGGACACTTATGCCTTTGTTATAGAACATATAAATAAATCAGTCACCATTACTAGACTTTATTCCCTTCTTCACCTTAGTTCTCTTTGCTATCTACACAGTTTTAATTCCTTCATGGGCACAAGCTCTTTGATTACTACCTTTAGATCTAACCCCATAATGTAATTAAGACGAAGAATCCTTCTTTCAGCTATGATTTAAAGATTATTTTGCCTTTTGAACAAAAGAAAGAAAACACAACAGAAAACACAACTGGTATTGCATTCCATTTTAGAGCCCCTGGACTGCAGCGGTATTTTCTTGAAGCAAAAAAACAAGTAACGGAACACACGTTAAGCTAAAACAATTACATCACATGGAGCATGAAAGATAAAGGATTTCATCTTTTTAGTTTCCTTTAGCTGATCTTAATTCAACACAAACACGAAAAATACTTCCCACTGTTGAGGTAACCAAAGTGATCCAACATGCCTTGTATTATTTAAGAAATCCCTCAAATCAGGCAAGTGTAATGAATATTCTGCATTATCATGCTGAACTTTTAAATCTGGAAGAGAAACTTACTTATTCTAGTCTTCATAAATGTGTAACATCTTCAGTTACAAGAGATAGTATTCTGTGTAAATTTCAAATTAAAAACAAATGTTGCCCTAAGCATCTTAAGCAAGTTGCCTCAAATCACATGAATAGAGCTTGACACTTAGCAGGATTTTCCTTTTATAAAGTCAGACAGAATTTGCACTCATCGTAGTTTTTCATGAAGCTGGACTGCGTGAAGTGGTACACAATCAAACCACAGCAAGAAGCAAAAAGAGCTTTTGTGAAATTAAAAGACAGAAAATATCAAGAAATCCAAACCCACTGATCAGGAAAGTGATTAAGACCAAGCAAAAAAATCCCTGTTAATATCTGGATCTTACTGCAAGCATTGTTCTGACAAACTGTTACAGGTTATTTAGTATCAAATAAGAACCATCAAACTTATGCTGTGTTTGCCAGAATTCTTAGATATTTTTATGTAGAGCTAAATGTTATTCACTGGCTGGCGAAAGCGTTCAGGTATGTTATAGATATTTAACATTTATCTAGTATAAATGGGGAAAAAATGTTGCATAATCTTGATATTTCTCAACCATTGAGTAATATAATTTCCTCAGCACTGACTATAAAAAAAATACATCCGTAAAAATATTTTCAACTTTCAGGAAACTGAAAACTTCAGAGAACTCTGATTAAGAAAATGGTTTCCAGAAGTACCCAATTCACGTAAAGCTGAAATTCCATGGTATATAGCACTTGGTTGCTTTGTTGGTTTGGTTTTTTTTGGGGGGGGGAAGTCTCAAGAGATTGTTTCCATTGTCTTTTAACTTACCATTTCCTAGTTAATGGATGTTTCCATTGTCTGCTGCTTATATCTTTATAAGTACCATCTGAGTTTGTCATTCTGCATGCTGTCTTCCTGTTCACGACTTAATGATTTCTGCCTGTCAGTTTAGCTCATAAACAGGGCAGGTAAGCACAGAGCCATATGGGAAAGCAAGCACAACTATTTACTGACTTGTTTCAGTTTCAGCCAAACTTGGACTTCATCCTAGTACTTTCTTCACATAAGCCATTATGTCATATGCTCTGGCAAAGTAAGGGATAAAGAAAATTCAATCATCTAAGTTAAGAAGTCAGTACAATGTTTGCAGAATATCTATCTCCTAGAGCTTAGAAGGGCAATAACTTAGTCGTCCAGCTCCCCAGATTGTGCCACTGGCATTAACACCCATATTTCCTGCCAGGGAATCCATCTGAATAAAGATTGTGGAGAGATGATGGCCAGTCCCAGCACAAGCCTGTACACTGGCTCCATTTCTCTAGAAAGAGGCAAGAGTTTGCAGAACACACTCCATGTCAGCACAGCCCTCGAACACAGGTCAGAAACTAGTATCTCCTCAATAGGGAAAAGTCTTCCATCAGCCACAGTAGTTCAGTCAGTGGATCCCCGCATAGATTTTCAGCAGAGAATACAAAACTGACAATATCCTAACCCATCCTTACCAAGGTGATACTCTTTAAAACAGTAGTAGCAGTCCACCTGGAGGAAAGTCTTATAATTACAGTTTCAAAAACCCTTTGTATCCTGATTTCTGGTGGTTCTTGAAGATTCAAGAGCTAGTTTGCTATTTATTTAGAGGGGTTGGGTGTGGGGGGTGTTGTTTGCTGGCAGTGTGGGATTTTTTTCTGTTGTTTTTGGTTCTGTTTTTAGAACAGCTCTTTTGCTTTTGTTTTCCCTGCAGGAGATTGGTACAGAAGTTAAAAGCTTTTTAGAACTTTTGCGTATTTCAAGATCATTTAAAGAAAACACAAAAAAATTCACAGACACAGCTGTGAGGCATGAATATGAAGTGTACAAAAAAAAAAAGACTAAAACACTTGAGATGGCTTCAGACAAGGTAGAGAGAGAAAGAGCACCACAGAGAAAACATACAACTGGAAATTTCTGTATTTAAGAAAAGACATGACACGACAAAAAGTCACATGGAGTAATTATTCTTTTACTGCTTTGTTATGCTTGGTTTGGGTTGTTGAATTTTGGTTGATTCTGGAGGACATTCGTACAGTGACAAGATTTTAGAGCCTCACTTTTATGAATTCCTCTTGAACACATTTTCATTTATTGCATTTTCATGCTTCATATCCTAATAACACTAGCATCTACTGTCCAGAGGTCACATAACACTTTCATAAACAATATATTGGCACATAACTTTCATGGTACATGGACTGAGAGCCTGTGTATTGACAAGTAAAATGGCTAAAACAAGTAGGAAACAAAGTGTTCCTCTAAATTTCAGACTTGTACTCTTTTATTCAAAATCTCTTCAGTATTAGCACAAAGAAACAGCCCATCTTTCTCAACATGGTTCATCTGCACAAGCTTATGATTACGCTCAGTGCAATAGCATCAATGTTAATCAAAATAATTTGAATTCCTTCAAACTAAGTACACCACAAATTCAAGTTAACAAAGAGAACAGCATTTGTGTAGAAAAAAATCAAACACTTGGCTTTTGTTCCCTTTCTAGATTTATTGAGAACTTGGAAGCCAAAACTATTTTTGTTTGTTTGTTTGCTTTGTTTTAATTTAATGCCAATATCTAGAAAAAACATCTGGTTATTCTACACAATACTATAAGTGAAATTTCCAGAAAACAATATCTTTCACAGAGAGTACTGAATGTACCTCTTCTTAACTTTCATAGGTTTTGTTTTCAAAGTGATAAGGGCTGTTTGCTGCTTTCTTGAATATCTTTTTGTAGAGAGGCAATTCTTGTAAAGGGTTGAGTCTTCGGTCTAGAGACACCTTCTCTTACCACCGACTCAGCGATACCAACGACTCAGTTTTGTTTGTAATTACTGTCAGTTTATCAGGCTTACAGAGAATCATTTAAATATCTAGTCTTTGAGAAACACTGAGATCTGAAAGGTGTTTTATTAGCAGCATATTTTAATATACATGTCACTGCACAAAGATGAATGAAAAATGGGAAAAGCACACAATTCTTCATCCTGGCTTTTTCTACAGATAACACTCATCATTGAGAGTGGTCTACTTTTTAAGTAGAAAGTGATCTGGAACATCATGCAAGTTTTTTGGGTAACTCAAATCTTACATGACTTTATTATAAATTGTGGCAAATAATTGACAATCTCAATTACACTACACAATAAAGCTTAAAATTCCATATGAATTTTAAAAATCACATGCATGACCTTATTTTTCTTTTTGTAGTTACATCTTTTTGTAGATACAGGCTGCGGATGTTATAATATGGGATTTGCAGCACCATTTTCCCAATTTCCCAGATAAAAAACAGAAGAGACCTAGATCGCTTATTTATGTTGGCCACTTTTTCAAAAACATTCTAGTTTTTATTCTTCTAAACAAATTTTAATCATATTTTGTTAGTTTTTCCTGACTCTTTTTTTTTTAATCTATTTAACTTGTGTTCCTCAGAATTAATTAAAAAACAAAATAAAATAAATTGGCTTTAAGAGTTCTTTTGTAGGTCTGAGAACAAGTAGTTTAATTCATGATATCCATTTTTCAGCTGGTACACAATCACTGTAATACTACTGAGTACACTGGAGCTATGTCATTAACACCTAACAAGTCCCTCAACTAGGAAAATTCATAACAAGTGAGAAGGCTACCAGATTAACAAGCGGAGTATTTCAGCCAAATATTTATGAAAATCTGTACAAGTGGTCTTTTAACTTTAACAGGCTACCTTTTCATCTCTTACCTTATCTGTATACTGCTCCTACATGCCATCTACATTATATACGACATGAATTATAGACTAGTTTACTGTGATTCAACAAAAGAGTCTGAATGAAAAATGTGATATAAAAGATACTTCCATAAAATGTTCTCTCCCTTTATTAGTTACTGTACTTCATCATAAAGTTTTTACTTAAGTGAGGTTTACTCCAAGTTTGACACGAAACAATATTACCCATACCACAACACAACTATTTCTGTTTAATAAATTAATTTTAATGGGAACAAAAAAATATATATCTAATCTAATCTAAAGATACCCTCTGACAGCCATATCCCACTTTAGACTGAAATACTTCTAGGAATGCATACTTTATGGACTTAAAATAGGATGTCTTCAGGGTTTTTGCTTACTTTATTGTGTCTGCTTGCTGTCTCCTCTGACAAATATTAGAAAAAATACTTAATTGTACTGATGTAATAATAAGGGCATAATCCATTAAATTTTAGCTCTAGAAGCAGATACAATAACATAAATCTGTAATTTGCACAGATCTCACTTTATGTTATTAAAGAAATGTAGCAGTCACAGGTCTGAATACTCACGTTTCTTTCAAAGGCATCAAAGTATATAGACTAAGGGACAATTCTCAGGATGGAGAAGGGTCAGGAGTGTATACAAGTTAGTAGGCAGGAGAAGGCAGTTTTATTCATCTTGACCAGGAGAATAGAGAGAATAGTAAAGCTCCCAGTCTGTAGATATCATACTCTTTCAGGTAGTCAAACGCAACCTAGCAAGTAACTCAGGTCATCAGACTTTGCAAGCAGGCAAAAACATAGCAGGAGAACTTCATGTAGATAAGCATGAGAGAATGGCCTGCAGGAGAGGAGGTGGGAGAATGGGGAGAATCTAAACTACGCCAGCATGATACTTAAATTGGGACTGGCAGTTACAGGTTAAGAAAAGGACTGTGGAATCATCACTGGCTGTTCTCTGAAATCAGTGACTCAAACAGGCAGTGGTGGCCAAAAAAAACCCAACAGATCATTAGACGTCATTCAGGAAGGGTACAAAAACCAAGACAACGATGAAAAACAAGACAAAGTGCTTCATTTTGTGACTGTGAAAAATCTTGCTTTATCCATGTTCTGAGTGCTGAATGCAGTTCTGGCCACCACAGAAAGGATAGATGCCTCTGAAAAGGATGTAATCCACTTAGGAAAGGCCCATGAAGGGCAACTGAAAATACCAAGTGTGTGGCACAGCTGCCTTGTTAAGGACAGACTTATAATGGGGAAAGGGGAAGGCTGAAAGGGAACAACATAATCCAGGTTCAGAGAAAGCTTCAACAAATACATGATGTGAAACTCAGAAACAGAGACAGAGCAGAGGTGTACCCACCAAAATGCCCAAGACAACAGTTCTGGATGCTGAGGAAGAAGGGAGAGTATGCTCTCACAGGTAACAAAACAGCTGGGCAATTCCAATAGTTTGCTGCTCCTCGATTCTTACTCAATCAGCATGCAACCTTGATTTGTACTCAAATTAAATAAAAATAGACTTATAAAATAGTTTAGCTAAAACCTCAGCTATTTGTTACCTTTCAGTTAGCAAATAACACAATAGGCCAACTTATTTTCATTCTCTGTTTTAAAGATTCATCAAAGCATTTGTGATAGAAGCTCCCCTAGCTATAAATTTCCTTAAGATATTATTTCCTAACTTTCCCATCTAAAAGAAAACTTGCAGCTGTCGTGTTTTTAAAATTTTTGGCAGGGATGTATTTGTATGTTGTGAATGATGTCACTATCTTGTGACAAGCTACAGAGTACTTTTGGCTGGGTCAGATTTGTCTAGGTCAGTTATTCATACTTATTTTAAACTCTTGATTAAAATATATCTTTAAAATGTGCATGCATGCAGACTTACAGCAACAAAAAGTAATTCCTTTTGTTTGTTTCATTTGAGTATTTAACTCATGATACCAAACAATACCATACGATCCTTCTCAATAGAAACATCTAATTATCACGTGGTATCAGACAGATTTACACGGAAGCTGTGTATTCACCTTCACCTCTTGAGAAATATTCTCTCAGCACACACTGTATCTCAACTGTTTTCTAGCTGGATAAATTTGTTTTTAACAGGACTGATCGCATGCATCAGTTTAGTAGTCAGCAAAGGTGGCAGCTGTCTAAGGCCTCAAATGGGACAGCAAAAATCATCATAAAAGCAGAGACTATGTGGGAAGCTCAGGGGAAAAAGACCATGCAGCTGTCAGGCATCTCTCCAAAATGGCTAGATATAAAGAGTGAGAAGTGGAAGCACATAGAAGGGAATGCTGGAGACTGACTGGACTGCCACCTCCAAAGAATTGAATTTTGCTATCCCCGGCCCTGGGATTAAATAAGTTAATTCAATTTGTTTAATGAGTTGGAAAGCTTCTAAAAAGCCCTGCTTTAAATGTCTGGTCAGGAATACAGGAATCTTTCCAAATCATTAAATCTCCTACTTGCAGAGAAGAGGAAATGTTCCCTTGGGGTAACAAATAAGAGTGGTGAGGTACAGAAAAGGATACAGCCCTGTCACAAGAACCTTAGCAAAGCGTTTTCCATTGGACCATAGTCTTCTCAGAAATGTTAATTACCTTTCTGTCTCCAAGACACTCTCTGCCCTATTTGGAAACAATTCAGGTAGGAGGCTGGAAATTGAGTTTCCACTCACAATGGTGTTTATAAATTTTTTTTTTTACAAAGTTTTGATTTATTTTCTTGGAGAAGTAGATGGGGATTCTGCCTTCAGATTATCTCATCCATGAAAGATAAGCATGAAGGAAAAAAAACCCTAATATTATTACACACAAAAGATCTTACCGTATTTTTCTCAGGCAAATTTTCCTTTCTACATTAAAATTTTAAATCTTTTCTACTTAGAAAGACATTTCTGGTGGCTTTACAAATTACTGAGGATACTGAGAGTATATGCTAATCACAGACTGCTAATAGGAGCTGGTCTTCAACTATATTCCAATTATTCTATGAGCCTTGACAATTTTTGTAAGCACACAGAACTGTAGTAAGATGTTCTCAACTGCACTGCTTTTTTTTTTTTTTTTTTTTTTCTTCAGTGAGTGACATTTCCACAATGTATTTGACTTTCAGGAATTTCAGCAAATTATAATTCCTCAAACAGAATATTAGATTTCTGTCTAACAGATTCTGTTCCTCCTTATGCATTCTCTGTCATCTTCTAAAATGGCAAATATTCTTGAAGAGCACATGTAAAAATATTTTTGACCCTCAAAGTCCCAGTTTTATTTGTACTGTGGACTCTTTCAACTTGATATAAAAACAGGGAATGTACGTCCTTCAAAATTAATTAACTATACAAAATGAAAGCAATAATACAGAACGTATCTACTACTGCAAGAAATACTGAACATATTTGAAACTTTTCTCCAAGATAGTTATAGCTAGTGGTATGGGTTCTGAGTGATGCAAACTCTAACTAAAATAAAGCTGAGATACCTTTTTACCCACCCCCACCCAAAGAAACCATTCCACAAAGCAAGTCCTATGCCATAATCTAGCAGGTGCATTTCTTGCAACCGTATTCCATATCCCCAACAGTAAACTACTTGCTCCTAAGAGCATCACTATGAATTGCATCAGACTTGAATATAATGTTGCATTTAAAAGACAAAGAATATCTCCACTCAGCCACTATAAAAAGCATCGAATTGTAATCTGTCTGCTTCCCATCGCACGCTGCTGTGGCTTTCTTTGGAAACAAAGAATAAAACTTGAAAACAAAGAAGCATGTTATTTTGAGGGTAGATGTTTGAAAATGTTGGCTTTAGGTCTATGGAAGATGAGAGCTGAAATCTTTATGATCCTAGTCATGGCATCAATCATCATCTCTCCTGAAATAATAATAATAAAAAAGTAAAAATCCCAAACAACCTGAACAAAGAGATAAAAAATCCAACAAAGTATAAATTCTGCTATTTCCCTCTTGCACTAGCCCTACAAATTCTTCTGTGTGACGGCTCCTATTTTGACAGAAGCAAAATATGAATCTGAGTTTTAGAATAAACCTAAAAGCACAGATCACTGTTGTTTGAAATGGAAGGCCTAGTTAGCAAGGCAAGACCTATACCGTTCTCTGTGGACAGGCAAAGAAAAAGAAACCAAGGCAATGACTGTACACAGATGTTGTACATAGCCTGCTCAGACTATGTCAATGAATTCTGGGAACTCATTAGCATAAGACTGCATTTCCCAGGAAATCTGATGAATATGTATGTTTTTCTGTATATTAGTTGGTGTGGTTGGCTGACTTGGTGGAGCATTTGTGGTGGAGAATCCCCAGTGCTACCCCAGCACTGCAATAAAGAATACCTGCTTAACAGTGAACATTTTTGCTGTTGAGGTAAATTTCTTCATTTCAGGAATGAAGTAGCACAAGAAGAATAGCACAGATTCTCAGAAGAAATTCCCTACTTTAGGCGGGCTTGAAGCAGAAATTAAGATTTCTCCTTAATCAAGGGTTCAGTTGCAGGAGAATCACCACAATCAGAGCATCTAAGCATAGCTAGATAATTAGAACTCCTGTGGCTACTACAGAACTGTAACTAATCAAAGGGAACTAATCAAATTACCTCCAATTGTTCATCAAAATGTCACATGAAGATGACTCATTTGCTCAAGCAAGGGAGCTAGGAGGAGTGGAAAGGATTTAACTTTACTATTCAGTCAGCATTACCACGCACCCGCAGATGATTCCTACAGCAAGCTATCCTTAAAAACAAAATCTTTTATAGAAAATAGACCCTTAGCAAACTGATATGAATTAAAAAAAAAATCTAAAATATTTTGTGAAAAAAGAAGATACGAAGAAAAATGCAGCAATTATTTAAAATTTTTGCCTTCTGCATCCTCTTTATTTCCTTGTCTTTTTACTTCACTTGATGTACAGTGCTGCTCTGAGACTTCATAACATTTGCTGTTCTCCACAGAGTTATCAGTATCACTAGCTTTCAATGCATCCCACCTTTTCTTCCTTTTGGGTATATTAATTTGACAGATACCTTAGGAAACCTAGAATAATGGTGTAATACCAGGAGTTTGTCCAGCATTTTTTATTCTAATACAGAGCAAACAGAGAAAAAAAATGGCTAAAGTATGCAGTTCTCAAACATGACTTTTCACTTATATTGCTTCACAGTGTTGTTTCTGATCCTTCATTACATATAGTAATTAGTCTTCTGGATATTACAGTTTAGACAATCTCTTCAGAATGTCTATTACAATATAAAGTATCTACATCATACATTACAATAAGCAAGACAGTTGCATACTACTGGTTATAGCTTTTCAGAGGGGTGCCCATTTGCATCTGACAGGGAGATAGGGTTGACTGTGACAGCTCTTGGAAGGTGTCCAATCCTTATCATTGACAGCAGAGATTACAGAGATTAACATGCAAACTGGATAGAAGTGGGCTAAAGGATTAATTCACATTACACGTTAATTCTTGTAAATAAAAGAAGTCTGGAATAACACTGAAGCTTTTATGTCAAGTGTCACATTGTTCTAGTTACCCTGAACTTCAGAATTACTTTATGTAGTCTGGGCTTCAGATCTTGGGAGCAATATCTTCACTGTTATTTCTCTAATAACTACTCCAGAAAAAAAAACAAACCACAATTATTTAGTGCAGAGATGTAAAAGAAAATTTACTCTTGTGGTGTCTATGAATGCTTTCTGTTTCAGAGATGCCTTATCCTACAAGACACATTTTACTTTTCCGTCTCACTCATCTAGCATGCCTTAATTTTCATTTACCCATTTGCTCAACTGTATTTTCTTTACTGGCTTGTGGAGACAGATATATGATAGAAAGCTTAATTTGCAGTTGATTCTGACTCTACTTTATAGTAATGGAATTCCTAGGGATCTTTTAAAGGTCATCCAGTCTAATCCCCTTGACACTTTTTATCTAGAACTCCTTCTTGCATAGAAAGTGATGGACTAGAAACTCTATAGAGGTGCTATGATTTTTTTTAAAGGCAGACATAACTTTTTTACAATGCGTAAAAAAAAAAAGCGTAACTGAAAAAATTATAAGAACATTTTTTTTTCTCTGAGAGTGAGCCCACTTTGATAGAAATAGGATTTGTCTCTAAAAGAAAAGACATGTAAGAACATACGGCACCAAATCATACTGAAATACTTAAAATTCATGAAACTACAGAAAATTTTGTGTTTCTATGGAAGATATTGGTCTAAACAATTCTGGAGATGTCGTCCAAGTCACAACAAAGCAGACAAGCAGAGTCCAAGCAGTGAGATAAGATCTGGGAGCCCCAAAGAAATGAAGCTAAGCAGGATGATACATCAACCCACGAATTTTACTTAAGAGCAAAAAGCAAAGCTTAGAGCTGGCTCAAATCACTAAAACTGTCATAGCTGGCATTTGGCAGGAATGGATTTTACTTTTTATTAGGCAACGGTTTCTGTTACAGAGGTTTTACTGACTACTATCTATAGGAAGCTATGGCAGATTCCATCAGCAGAAGTTGACACAGAGCCATCCTCCAGTATTACTGTTTGCCAGAAGTCAAGCGACATTTGACACCTAACTGGTAAACAGCAATTTGCTCTTTGGAAACTCTGATACATTTAAACTTGTGTACGCATCTGAGATAGCTTATAAATATCTCTTACATTACCAAAATAGATAACTCTTCAAAACAATATTTTAAAAATTCTAACAATGCTTTATGCATTTCAGTCTAGATTACTATATTTGTGTTAAGTATAAAAGCTGGTGATCAACATTATTTCTGCTATGTATTTCATTCAAATTCACAGAGCTCCCTTTTTTGTACATGACTGAGGAAGTGATTAAGTATTGGATCTCATAATAACAGCAGAAAGAATGGGATTTTTTCCTAAAAGAGGACTGCCTGTCACCAGGAAATTAAATCTTTCTTCTGGCAGACAGTAAAGTACACACAGAAATAAAAATTAATATTAGGCTTCCACTTACATGCTTTCTCAAAGTTAATTAAGAGACACGGTTACCCAAGGTTCAATGAATGCGGCAACACTAAGGAAACAATCTCAATTTACAAGATATGAAAAATACAAAATTCTATTTCTTGAATGGCTTACTACATATAATAGATTCCTTTACTGTCTTTTGCCAAGTTATCTGATTTTTTGAAAGTGTGACTCTTTGAAGTCTTATATGAAGACATGCATGCTTTACATTACGGAAACTCATTCTCAAAAATGAGAAAAAAATTACAAAAGATTGGATAATTAACACAGGATAGGTTCTATCTGCTTAATAGTTGGACTTGCCTAGATATCAAGAATACATGGGGGAAAACATGGCCTCATGTAATGGCAATTCAGGAAATGACTTACACACATGCAAAAATTTCCCAGGTTTTCATGTGAGTGAGGATAAAAAATTAGATTAATTTCTTTAAGACTATCAGTGATAGGAAATAAAAGGATCTAATACAATTTCTGAGGCGACAGAAGTTTCTCCACCATGCTGTAATTAGTGACTTTGTCAATAATTCATTTTTGGATGTGCTTTATCTTTTTCCTTGTCATTGTAGCCCCAAGACGAAAACTCAGAAGTACTGACAGTACAAACTTAGTAGCATATCCTGCTTAATTTAAGAGAAGGGCAAGAGGACAAAGACTATTATTATTTTATTATAAGTTGTTCTAACTGTCTGTACTATTATGCTTTGATCTTCAAATTAAATCCAAACCAATATGTTTATCGGCTCTGTGAAATCCTATCTTTGCTGAAGCTACATTGATATTTGGAGAAGTGAAGAAATAGTTTCTCAATGACAGTTTGGGGTATGTGCCTTAGAAGATGGTGGTACACAAAGAATTTACATTCTTGGAATGAATCTAATTAGGAAATTGGGACTAATTAAACCCTAGAGACTCAAAATAGGGACTAATTAAACCCTAGAGACTCAAAATACCTGGGATATAGCACTGAGTTCTTCTGAGACCAGTGTGAGAAGAGGCCATAGAGGGGTGCTCTGCTAGATTCTGTCATACAGATGTAGCCAGAAAAAAGATTCTTCAGTATAACATTTACAGTCCTGCTTCAATTAAGGTGGTTTGCAGATGACAAAACCCACAAAAATTCTCAATTCACAATTTCAAAGATGTCTCTGTCACAATCCACAGCATTGGTTTAGGAAAGGCATTTTAAATACGTATATTAATTCCACTTAATTCCAATAAGCAATGACTAGAAAAGAGGAGCATATACATTCTTGGAAGTGTACATTACAATTATCTTTGAATACCATACATTCTCAAAAATCTAGGATAAAATATTCTAATAGATATCAATGATATTTTAGGGTACCTTTTATGATGTTCACATAGTTTGGATACTCTGTACTTAAGTACAGAGACAAACAGTTCACCACTTTCAAATCTATAGTTAGGGCACCAGCTAGGCAAGGAAACCTTTATAGACCCTTTTGAAGATTATAGCCCTAGGATCAGCACTGAACTGTTAAGCAAATATCTTAAAAACTTTACTTTCATCAACTCATGACAGAATTTCACAGCTCATTCTAGATTCATTTTCTCTCACATTTTTACATAATGCTTAGGCTCTAAAAATGTCACACAAAGGCTGAAAAGCATGAAGTTAGCTAGCGGTTTTGGTAGGACAAATAATTTGTGTGATACACTAACAAAAAGGTTTATGCATGAGGTAGCAGTATGAAATAGATTTGCTTTACTGTAGTAGATGTTTTATTTTGACCTTTAAAAATGTTCAGAGAAGGACAAAGTAAAATTAACAGGCAGTAATCACCCTCTCCAACACAGCAAGTCTAAGTAAGTCTGTCCTGCTGCTCCATTCAGAATGGCATAGGTCACTGCATACAACTTTAGGAATTCTAGTGGGTCATCAAATTGCTTGCTAGCTGCAAAAATCAGTTTGGAGCCACTGTTACCAAATGCCAGGGATAAGGCGCAAAATCCTTCATGTTTCCTTCATGCTGCTCTGATTGGGAGCCAACAATAGCAAAGAACTTGGAACTGCAGGACTAAATGCTATTCATCTCACCCTTATAGTTATAAAACTGCTTATACAGATAAAACGACTGACAGAATTGCATCAAGTGCAATGCACTGAATTACTAAAAGCTTCCAAATACTGTCTTAAAGAATCTTAAAGGGTTGATAAATCAATTTAACATATAGCATGGAAATTTATGCCTCTGGTAAAATATGGTAGTTTTTGTTGTTGTTCTGTGGCAGGATATGCTTCTGTCTCATTCTGCACAAGAAACACAATCTCAGAGAGTTACCAGTCTTATTTTACACAAGAAGAAATATAATCCAGAAGACTTACAGTGTTTGTACCAAGATAAAAGAAATCATGTAGGCAATATGGAGGAAAAAAATAAAAATGACAGGTGGTGGATCTAAAATTGTTTTAACACTTCAGTTTTATAGTTGAAGCAAATGCCAACTGTTGTGAGAAAGACTATAACAAGCAGGGAAGAGAAATGTGAGTTTTTAATTATTACACTGTTTACTTTAGTAAGCAATTTGACAGCAGTCTTGTTTAACACATCAGACTAATAAAAGCAAACAGGTTAAAAAATGAAAGTTAGAAGCCCTTCTGTTTCACATGCTTTGATAGCTGCTCTTTATACTGTGACCCTGGTGTCTTGAATTAGATTTTCAGAGAGAACTACCAACTTTTAAGATGTTAAGTGGTGGCACCAAATTTCATAAAATTATCATAATGCAAAAGGTCCTATTTTTCTCCTTTAAGTGTCTACATGAAAGGTATTTCAAAGGTTTAGGTATTCAAGTATTAGTCATATTTTACTTCTTGCCTTCATGGTAGTATACCACAACATAAACTGAATCACATGCACTAATATCATCACACCCGTCTTGATACATATTTTGAAATTTTCTTCCAAACTGGCCATGCTTCTTGTCAGAATGAGCTTCCCATTAAGTTTTGCCTTCCCCTTATTTTGCCTTTCTACTAAAAAGATTAGTTACATTTTAAACTGACCATCAAAGAAGATTTACTAGAGCAAATCCTCAAAGCTTTGACAGGTTCTTCACATTTCTTTTAAACAGAGCTTTTCCTCACATCACAAATATTAGTAAGAGTCTATAACAGGTATCTAAAATGGTCTTCCCACGTGTAGTACACCAGAAATACTTCCATGGCTAATTTGGTGCATTCCAGATACATGGTTTCACAATAGGGAACTGTGGATATTCCTGCTCTCCACACACTCCATGCTCCCTTTTAGTCAGTTCACTTCAATGGAAGTGTTGGTACATCATGTAACAAGAGGAAGCAGCCTAAATTGATACAGTGTAAAAAAAAAAATAAAGTCCTCTATCCTGATGTGTTGCTTTAACCTTGAATTAATTAATTCAATTTGCAAAGTTCTACCAAAAAAAATTGCTCTGAGAGATCAGAAGCAAGGGGAACTGCGATCACAAAACTTAGAAGACAGCCTTACTATGAGAAAGGCATCTCATGGAACTAAACAGACCATGTGAGAGAAAACAAGCCCTACTTTAAGGCTTTGTCACCCTGCACAGTCTGTGATATTTCCCACAGATGCCGCTACATCATATCAATAAAATGGACCAGCATAAAGAAAAGATAATTTACATATGTCATTTAGCACAGGTGATGTGCTTCAAGTATCAGTGTAACAGCAAAACAATAACAACAAACTTGAAAGAGGTAAAACAGTCTTTAACTCCCATGCACATCCATGACATCCATGGGATTCTGTCAAGGACCTTCAGCCTCCAGTAGTCTGAAAAAATAATGATTCTAAAGATGGATTTAGAAACCTTACTAGAGAATGGAGTAAGTAAATATACCAGTGTCCAACGACTCTTAGAAGTTCAAAGTCTGCAAAGAGTATACAAGGGCCCTAAGAGCATCCCTCCTCCTGGAGGCTTCTCTGCCTGGGCTCCAGGCCAAGTTTGGGAGTGGAGCTGCAGGCTGACCCCTTCCTTTACCTGCCACACAGAGAGGCTCCCAGGCAGCACTGCAGCCCACTGCACTTCCAGTGGGAGCTGCTCTTAAGCCAAACCTCTACCATTTGCACTCTGCCTGAGCTACCTGTCCTGCTGTGATGCAGCTGAGCCTGCACATTGCCGTGGGCCCTGCTGGTCTAGCCCATCTGTGGACTGACATCCTGGCTTGGCCTCAGTTTGTCTCGGTGGCCCTGCCTGGCCAGCACGGGGCTGTGGCTGACACTTGTTCCCCTCACTGGACCTGCCTTGTTTACCTCACTAGAATACTGGTGTCTGCATTACCACCCTCAGCTCCTGGCTCACCTTCTTTTGTGGAGCAGCCAGCCCTCACTGCTCCATGACTGTCTAACCTTATGTTTCCTGACTCTGGTCACATGATCTTAAAATAAGCATGGAAAAGAAGACATCTGTTGACATCATTGACATGACTGCTAACACAACAGGGAAACTTCAGCTGTGCCTAAAAGATGGCATAACTGGTTGGCAATGCATATATAGAGAGAAATTTTTGACTCAACTGCAGTGGAACAAAAGGATATAAACCAAAACAGTGAAGTTTAAAGGGAGGAGATTCTTTCCAACAGCTATAGAATTCATAGACATCAAAATAACTGCCTAGGTTCTGTAAAAGGAATGCAAGGAATACCACTGTATTTTAAGTCTCAGTTCTATGTCAAAGTGCTGCAAATACTTTTATTTTCCTCATGAAACAAAAAGGGAAATCAGAAATTCTGATTCACTATTTCATTTCTTACTACTCTATCTTCTATATTTCCTCACACTAATGATTTACATGTATTACAAAGTATTCTCTAACTCCTTTGTTTTTAAACTATGTAAGATAAGAAGAATGGAGAAACAGATTGGATTAGCAATTCTAAACTACCAGTATAATCTCTGCCTTCTAGAAACTACTAGCATATAGATGAGAAACATAGCTTACTGGCTATTTTTAAGTGGAACTGGTAATATTTAAAGACTTCCAGAGAAACAGATGGGTTAAAAGGCTTAGTGAGAAAATATTTAATCAGCAGAAACTTGTAAATGTACGTTTACATTTGTAAATGTATCCTTGCATGTGTGCTCTTTTCATTACAGGAAAGCAATACTCCTGCTGCCAATCATTTCCCGGTGTTTTCAGTGCTGAACTGCACCTTACCACATGTTACCCCGACAGACTTAACTTTTAGCAACAGCCTCCTGTACTTACAGGCCAGATAATACAACCTTTTACATTAAAAAAATCCTCCGTATTTCCTACTTTGAGGATTCCAGAGGAAGGTTCTACTTTTGGAAATTGTCAGCTGGACAAATCCGGAAATGGAATAATATAGGTACCTAAGCAGGGATTTGGAGTGTGACTTTGATGTTCCAGAGATGAATCATTTGCAGGTACGTGTCTAATCTTGCAATTTAGTGAAATGATCAAGGAAAAGCAATAAATGCCATCTTTTCACTGACCCTATTGTTTTCCAAAAAGCCCACCATAGTGATTTTTCTCAAACCAGTTTTTTAACAGCCTAAATCCACACGAAAGCAATACCTTACAAGCTCTCACCATAATGTTAGCTTTCTAGTATTTGTAGCTCCCACTCTTTATAACACAGGAAAAGTATGCAGGATCTGATAATCTGGAAAGTAGAGACCACAGTGTCAGGAAACTCAATAGTCACTTTGTTATAATGCAGTAGCTTCAACACATAAGCAAAGCATCTAATGTAAGAAACCTTTTAATATATTTTAGAAGAATTATACAGCTAAGACACAAAGATTTCACACTGGCAACTCTTTTCTTATTGGCTTCCAGGCACAGTCATAATTTATATGTAATTCTTAATAAAAATCTATGCCAAAATGACTGTGTGAAACCACAGACAGCTTTTCTTTCCAGCCTATGCTGAGCTTATAAAGTGCAACAGGTGTTACAATAACTCTACTTTCTCCTTTCCCCTTGAGGTAACCATGTGCCACAAAGAAATCGAGAGGCTCTTGCCTGCATTTTTCCAAGCATATTAAAAGAGGCATTACTGTGTATGTATTTGTTGGAAGTATTATCACTAATTTACTTCCATTTCCCACAGCTGCCTTCCATCAACTTCACATTAAACCATAATTATCCCTGTAATCTCCCTTTATGGAAGCCTCCAGTAGCCATACATATATATTTGGGGAAGTTACAACGTAACTGTTCCAAAGACTAACGGGTGGTTAGTATGCCTAAACCAGAATATTGCATTTTACATTACTTGTTACATAGCTAACAACTGGAGGCAACTGGATGCCCCATAATAATAGATATGTGATCTTACAGACCCTAGAAATGTGAAAAAAAAAGAATATTGAAATGAGTAAACATGTTGATCCTTGCTCATGCTTGTGTCAGTTTCAATCAACCTGAACAAAAATAATTACTCGTGATTACACTCAGCAGCACCTTGAAATGCTTGGACTTTACAGTGTTTTCCATCCAGATGACTGCCAAAAGAACAAAATGAAGTTCATAAATATTTGAGGAAAGAAGATTTTTATACTCAGGTGTGAGTTTCATGGAGTTCAGAAGTCTCTGCTACAAATCATGCTACAATTTATTTCATGAAATTATAGCAGATGAAACAGCTTTAGTTCTAACAGCAATTCAGTGTCTCACCAGCTGTGGCCCATGATACAAGGGCAATTCATTGGTTTCTGCTGTTTCTACTGGTGTATTAATTTAGGAAAAAAAAGTATTTAATGTTGTTCTATGTCACAAAGCTAATATTGCATACTTTATGATAATCTGTATATTTAAATATTTTTCTGTTACAATGCCTACAGAAACCAGCTTTAAGGTGTTAAATGTTGGCTGTTCGGTAGGCTAAGATGCTGTGATTATTCAAGACATAAAAATCAGGTTTGCATGTGATTTTTGAACACTCTATTGTGGCCTTTGCATTTCATTATTTGTGAGCACTACATAAAGACGGAGTTGTATACTGAAAGTCCAGTTTACAGAGCTTTAGGACCTTTTTCATAAGGGGTTATGAAAAAAAAAAAATTATATTCTTTCTCAGACTTCCAGCTCATTAGGGAGAATGCCTTTTCTGCCTCTAAAGAATATAATGTCATTAATAAATATCTTACTAGGATCTGTCTACACTACTATAAAATTTGGTATGTTGTATAGTCTTAGCCGGGTGCAACTTTAGTTATATCCATTTTATTTTTTAATCCCAACTTTAAAGTAAAACTTCAGTGCAGAAAACAGTAAGCACTAAAATGTGTTGGTGTACACTTCAAAAAACTGAAAAGTATAATTTCTTCATTTGCAAGTATAGTTGATCTACTTCCCCCCTTCTTCCCCCTCCCCCCAAAAAAATGTAATAAAATGATGCCTTATCTCTGATATAAATGCATGTTAGTAGTGAAGGAGAACAACTACCTTCTATGGATGTGCTTGGTACATGAAGGCCACCAGGGATGTTGCAAACTTGTTGCCAGTTTAATCTCATGCTCTTCAGAGAAAGGGATATGTGTAGATTCTCAGCTGGTACAAACTGTCAAATGTACAGGATATTATAATCATCCATGTCAACATTTATTCTTGTTCCTGTAGGATCCTTATTGCTAGTATTTTTATTATTAAATTATGACTGCTCTTTAAAACTGAAGTATGTTCAATGAAGTATTATTATTTTAAAAATTATTATACCTGCAACCCCCAGATATAGTCCCTTATATAACAAAGTACAAACAGATATAAAAATAGATAGTGCTTAATCTTTCTGAATACAGTTGAAGTTCATTTGCAGCTTACATATGCTGTTCTTATCTCTTCTAGGGTATTCTTGTTAGATGAAACTAGAAAATTGTATTGGTATATTTACTTTACAATCTAAGAGTCTGAGCATCTATGAATCATGGTTCTCCATGTTATGGCCAGCCATGGGCTAATCATTTACACATTAACCTCAGTTTGACTTGCTATACTGACAACAATGTGGAAATACATGTCCTAAGAGGAGAAAAAAAGTTTAATCCATTACAAGAAAAATACTAAGTGAAGCACACCACACTGTGAGCTAAAAAATAAAAGGAACTTTCCCACTAGATTTTCATCCCTCTATGAACTGAACCTTTCTGGCCTCTGACTGTCTACCCACAAAGTTTATAAAGGATTGTGTCGGCCTAAGCCTTAATGCAAGTTTAAGAGAGAAAATGAGATGTTTTATGCTGGCTTCTGCATAAGGACAGATTTCACTCAGAGTGTAAATCAGACCTTTTGTATGACTCAGTTTGTTTCAGGCTATTATCTAGTAATTTCTACTACTGTGAGAACGGTTATGGAGCTAACAGATTTTGTCAGAGGGATAGCCTAAATGATTTTTGGAGGACCCTTCCAACCCTTTTTTTTCTATACTCCTATAATTCTGGAAAGATGCTAAAATTTTCATATTCTGAACAGCAAAAGTGGAGCCTGAACTCTAGAGCATCAAAGCTGACCATTAAACTCCATGACATAAAACAGAGGAAATGTTCCATCGAACTCCTCTGTGTCCAAGCTGGAATTCTTGAAAATCCTAGCATTATTTCCTTTTTCAGATAATCCTGTTAACACTAGAAAACCACAAAAGCACAAAGAACCATACAGCAATATGATTAGTAGTATATTTTGCATACTGCACAGTGACTAAAGAAAACAGAACACAGTACGTATGTCCTTAGGTACAGACAAAGGAGAGGGAACTGAATTCCCTGTGTGCCTGGGATAACTTTGTGCAAATCACTCAAGTTAGGTATAAAATGCTAATTTTATTATTTTGGGGTGCTTCTGTGCTCTTAGTCAATATGCTTTCCTCCTCCATTGTTCAAATTCATATCAAAGCAAAGTTCACACTATACCTTGATCTTTCATGGAACCACAGCCACTGGGAGTATCGCTGCTCATTGTTTCAGCACAGCGCTGTCCAAAGACATTCAAACTCCAAATCTGGAATCTTAATTTGAGAAACAGTGCTAATTAGTCCTATTGTGGTGCTATAAGAATACAACTGCATTCTTTCCAGGACCCTTGCTAGTCTTTCTAATGTTTTTATGCTGCGTATTTCCACAAGACAATTTAGTAGAGGTATCTGGGGATCTCAGGATTGTTCTGCACTGCAATGTAAATAGATCCTTTATAGTTTAGTTCTCCATCAAACATGGGACTAAGGATCTCTACTTTGTAAAAATGCAACTACGATAAACATTCACTAAAAATATTGCAGCACTCAGGTACTAAATTATTGAGAGTGAAGAGGGATATCCTAGAATGAGAAAACTGGGAGAGAGTAAATAAAAAATTACACTGTTGCTTTGAATGGATAATGGTAGGCATTATGGTATTTTTTTGTCAGACCCCAGGAACCACAGATACTCCACAGCACTACATATGAGAGACAGGGGTTCTGTGCAGAAGCGCACTACACAACTGTTCACAGGTAAAGTTGTGTTTCATCTATTTTCTGCCTCAGACTCTGGAAAAAAGAGGTGACATTTTCATTTCAGGCTTCTCTAGGCCAATTAAAAAAAAAACAAACCAAACAAAAAAACCCACAAAGAACAAAACAACACAGTTTAGAAAGTTGAGCAAATCTAGAAAATGCAACATTTGGATCAAACTAGGCTCCCTCTAACCATTGCCAAAGCCATGGAAATTTAAAAAAGAAACTAGAAAAATCTAAGAGCAAAAATACTAATGAAAAAAGTGGATAGGACTTCATACTAATTCATATGCCTCTAGGATGAGATGTTACATCCATCTCTGTTTTCCAATACTTCATAATGCAATATTAAAACTGTAGGGCTGTGAACAGATCAATACAGCTCTGCTGGGATCAGTTACACTGTGTAAATAAACTGAAATACATCAGAACCTCCTCGGACTTCAAGATGTATTTCTCTGTAGCGTAGACAGCTCTGATAAGCAAAGCATCCCATCCTGATTGACACACTTCAGTGATTCTAAACCACAATTATCCTTTTGTGTTACCATTAAGTGCATAAAGAATCCTTTTACAAAACGGTTGCAAGACACAAAATACTTCTTCCCAGAAGGGAAACTGTATAGTCAAAACATCTCATTGTTTTTAGAAAGAAGATAATTATGAATAATACGATGGGAACTTTCAGAACACACTGCATCAATCAAGTTCTGCGTGAGTAATTATAATGATGTTTTATAACACCATTAATTTTATCTGCAGAACATGTCTCATTTTTGAAACGCAAGATTTCTTCCCCAAAGGACATTGGCCCTCTCTCACAGGGCAGAAATAGGAAAAAAAGAGGCAAATAATTAGTTTGTTACAGATTATATAAACTTATAGTAAATTCAGAAATTATTGCAAACATTCATACGAGTAATGATTCTTCAGGCATTTCATAACAAGTGAGAAGAAAAAGTTAAACTTCAAAGAAAGGCCAGAAGCTTCACAGATAAGATATACAGAATAAAGTAGATGCAGAACTGAAATGGGGAAGAAAGGCCTAGAAAGGAGATAAGGACCTAATTACCTGAACAGATGACAGGCCATTCATGGGCAGATACCAGAAACGTCAGCTTGCTCTCAGTAACAGTGTGACAAGATACAGATGGGTTTTAAGCAGGACCACATAATGAACCCCTCAGTTTTCTGAAACAAAGCTGCTTCTGCTCACTTTATGCGGGTGTGTCTTACCATACAAGAAGTATGATCAGGCTAACTGATAGGTGTTCAGGATATTTGTTAAATTAAATTCCTTTTCAGTGAGGATTCATATTAAGTCTTTTGCAAATTATACCATTTTCAGTTAAACCAGCTCTGAAATAATTTCACCAGAGTTAACAAACAACAGTTCACAAACCAAGAAACAGTTTTTCTTATTTTTCTCAATGGATTGTTCTGATTTGGATGCAAAACAAGATAGCAAGATGGCAAGAATGACATTTAGTCAGACCTGTTGGCAAGGAATTCAGTTCAAATACAGTATTTCCTCTCTTGCAAGAAAAGAAAATACTATACAGGATTATTCTTTTCTTCAAATTTGTATTATTTACTTTCCTTCCCATCCATTCATACTTGCTTCTTTGTTTCTCCCTTACCATTGTAATACATCCCAAAAATATACCATTGTGTACACATTCAACTGGCAGTGCATTAGCCATAAATTTTGCTGATGACTGGTTTGATTTATTAGGCATTTCTCTACTGTGATTTCTATTGCTATCTTTCTACTTGCTGTGTTTCACAGTAGTCCACACTCATGATATACTGTGAAAACACTCATGGGACAGTAAAGATAAACATCCTTCTATTCTGTATTTCTTCAATCCCTCTAGCTATCACAGAAAAAATAAGAAAATAAGGCAGATGTATAACAAATGCATTGTTCATAGAACAGCATGTCCTAATGAATACTTGTGACATGAAATTTGTTTCTGATGATGTGCAAGTCTCCTACATTCTGTGTTCATAAGGAGTTCAGCTGTCTGCCTTTGCTATGTAAAAGTTGTATGATTACTAGTGCAATATTTTAAAAAGGTGCTCTCTTGAATGCATTCAGCCTCCAAATTTCATAATGCCCTTCAATTGCTCTCATTTGGAAAAAATGGAATCAAGAAACGTAGTAACTATTACAACACTTAGATGCCTCTCTTGTTCTTCCCTTGTTCTATGTATCATTAATCATCTTACTCCAAAATAAGCTATTTTACTCTAATATTTAGACATCAGTGAAAGATAAAAACCTCATAAATGTTTAGTATTCAGGTTTTCCATGTCACAGCTCACCACTCAAATTACACACAATGGAAAATACATTTTTGTTTCTGCAAGTCGCTGTTTTTCACATTGTCTATGTGCTATATCTGAGCATGCATAGATTTGGCATATCTAAAACATATCAGTCTGGCCTATTCCAAGGCAGTTCAGGTTGTTTGTAATTACAAGGTTGTTAAAGTACTTCCATCCTGAAGTGTGCAGTAGAAAAGTAACTACACTTTGAAAACAGAAAATGCTTGTGCTGAGTAGATTAAACAAATAGTTCTTATTTACAAAAAAAAATAATGTTCTCCCTGTTCTTATTTATAGTTGCTCTGCTTCTACTGGTATGTTACTTTATATGAATTTTAGCTCTTAGTTTTGTAGGCAAACCACAAAGAGAATTACTTGCATCAATAAATCTATCAACTGTGTATTGAAAAACTTTCCTGGGGTTTGAATAAATCACATCCACAAAGTAAGGGGGAATGGTTTTCATCCTTTTAGAACTACTTAGTTTTGAATCACCTGCAAACAATAAACAATGTTGGTTTCCTAAGCCTCAGGGTCCTGTTGCCAAAGGAGTATTAGTGCTGCCATGGTAGACCTAAGTCATTGTCAATTACACTCAGTCATTAGCAACTGATGTTGTACCCAATGGAAGAGCAGCAGCAGAGAAAGTATAGGAGACTGAGACTAGAATTCAGTATAGGATGATATTTAGGATATTAAATCAGAAGGTGATTACAACTGGGATTTCTAGCAATCTCTTAGACTAAGTGATGTACAGAAAACTATTGTCAATCTAGTAACATGGAGAAAAAAAAGAAATCATTTCACACAGCATAGTTAAAAGTACATATAGGTGTGTCTTTGGAACATACAATCCTTTCAATTTCAGTACTTTCTGAAGCAGATGGAAGGTCTCCTGATGAGACTTTTCCTTCCTCTGCATAGGACTCCACCACATCAAAATAGAGTTCCTTCTTTCCTGTCAATCCTTGTTCCAGTCCTGTGGGGTTAGGAGATCATTTGCCTAGCAGGACATCTCTACAGTTAAATATGTCCTTTTTGGGAGTTATCTCTACACTGTCTTCACAAGGGCTAGACTGGGTGGGCTTGGATCAGATATGGCTGATTTTAAAGAAGCATTTCCCCTTCAGAACAGCACTATGGCACGTAAAGGAATGTACTTCAAGCTACTGCAGCGTTTATAGGCATGTGATTATTAAAACTACTGACTTGTGAAAGTTTTATTTTGCTGATATTCATACAAACATTTACAGCAAGTCATATAGCATACATACATACATACCACACAGCAAGAAAAATCCATGGCTTGCACTTAAAAGATCTGGCTTAAAGAAACATAATAATCTGGAACCATAAACGCAATAAAAACTCTATAGAAAATAGAGATGTCCTTTTAAGTACTTGCTCAATCTTTGCCTTTAGTATTTATGCCTAAACCTGCATTGAACAATTTAACACCTTTTTCCTATGAATAAGTAACAAGTTTCATTTTAATTTGTTTAACATAAAATGGAAAGTAGATTTCATTCATTCACTTTTCTGAATTTAAGCGGCTGCTTTAAAAGACAGCTGTCTCAGCTGTAGAAACAGGTCAAAGAGAACTTTAACATGCACTGCAAGAGACTGATTTTTGTGATGACTTTATGGGAGCTTCTTTGAATAGTTGGTCAAATTCATAACAGCAATACATTCTCATATTTAAAAGGTTTTTTTTTTGCTGGAGTATGATGCAGAATAATTACTCAGGGATTACTCTAGAAACTTCTCACATTCCAAGAAACCTACTTTTGAGTTTTATGCCTGTACAAAAAAAAAAAACAAACCAAAGTAAAAGTCAGACAACTTTGGTTGTGGTTGCAAGTGTTTTGCAAAGCTGCATTATTTAGTTATGAAATTCAATCAGAAAGAGATTGTGTAACTTAACATCTAGTTGTGCACTAAATAGGGCAGCCCAATTTTTGCGCTGTGTTTTAATATAGAAGTGACGTGAAAATGCTGAAGTTTTGCTGAAAAACCTAACGGTGTGCCTTTAATAGAGTATGCCAGATTGATAACATAGGCCTTCAGGACAAAACCTGTCCTGAAAAAGAAATGCATTCTTATTCTTTGTTGAAAATGCTTATCTGCCATGTAAAGAATTTGCACGAAATTTAACATTTCATATAATGACATCTAATGATATCTAATATTTGACACAGTGAAATACACTGACAGACACTTGAAAAGCAGAAATCTATTATAGAAAAGATAGACATTATCAAGATATAATGAGGAAAAAAAGTTTAAAAAATTCTCATTCCAGGAACTGCTAGGCAATAAAAGAGAGAAACCAGTGGAGAATCTACTTCTGAAAAAGCAAAATGCAGCTGGCTATCATTTAGGTCAAAGATAATTCTTTTATTAGCTTTCACAAACAGTATAAAACTATGTGGCTGAATAATACTACACAGTTCAGTGTGAGTAACACAATATTGGTTGTTGCAAGCTAAATACATAATTCTGATATCTTTGGTGATGACTTTGCATGTCTAGGCTTTGATTTTAAAACATAAC
>VWZK01012549.1:316-92571 GCA_013396935.1 Baryphthengus martii
GGTGGGGCTTCTTCAGCACATGTCACCACCTGTTCTGGTGGCATTCCAAAGTCTTTACCTTCTGGCCAATCCATGATCACTTCTAAGATTCCTGGACAATTGAGATTCCCTATTTGAGCTCTCTGGGTGATTAATGCAGCCCGTTTACTTCATGTAGCATCGGCGGCATGATGAGTGGAAGGAAACTTATCCTTGGACATCCAGTCTAGTACTGGTAATCGCGGTGCCAAGAGGAGCGGTGCTTCAGTACCAATCACTTCCAGAGCAGCTCTCACTCCTTCATATGCTGCTAATATTTCTTTTTCAGTTGGAATGTAGTTGGCCTCGGAGCCTTTGTATCCTTGACTCCAAAATCCTAAGGGTCGACCTCGAGTTTCCCCTGGTGCTTTCTGTCAGAGGCTCTGAGGCCAACTACATATCAAAAATACTGTCACCTCTATCTCAGAAATAGTGAAACCAGGGCCCAGAGGAACCATTGAAAGTGTGCCCTGGGTCATGGATTGAACAGATTGTAAATGTAAGAGAGAACTGATTTTTCCTTAACTCAAGAACTCTCTGGACAGAGGAGTGGGTGTGTTAAACTCCTCATGTTTAGTGGCATTGTCGGCAAAGCACTTCACAACAGGTAAGAAGCCCAGAGAGTGGAAATTGAGACCTGGAGAATATTTTCCTTTTTCAGGTAGTGGTGATAGCAGTCATGATGAAGAGTGCTCAGTGGGGACTTGTCCCTTCTGTATCCGTATTACTCAGGCACCAGGGACCAGGAGGTTTCCAGCTGTTAGCAGCTCCTGCCAACCTCTGCCTCTCCCAGCCCTGTAGCCTCCTTGGTGCCAGAGAGGGTAAAGGTGGCTGGTCACCGCACAGGTGGTGGCACCCAGGTCATATTTGTCCCGCAGACTGGTTGCAGTGCTTATTTCAGGGGGTTATTTCTATTTTTCTCCCAGTAGAAGAAAAGAAGGTTGACAGCCATGACACATAGTCTCTTCCTCAGGCTACTCTGCCGGAGCTGCTTTTCTCAGCTGCAATCTGAAGCCATTTCAAATAACTCCCCGGCAGCTCTAGCACACAGTAATGTAATTAGGGCACTAGCTTCTCTGACCATATTGCTTCATATTGCATTTCAGATGGTAAATGTATTCCTCCCCTTGGAGCCCCCTCTCCCAGTTGCTCCAAGTGCTCAAGATGTTTGTAGCAGCACGTGAATTTATCACTGTGCCCCTAAGGCAACTACTGCACTTGTATTCACCTTGTCTCCTACCACTGACAACAGGGATCCTGGAAGATTTGCACAAGAGCAACTGCCCTGACATCTCACATCCGTATTTTGAAAGCATGGTGACATTTTGGGATGTGGAGGAGAAGGCACAGTGATCATGGCAGGGACAGGCCACCGCACTGGCTGTAGCAGACAGCTGGCCATGGGACAAGAATGAAGCAGAGGGAACAGTAATTAAACAACATATTTTGTTTCCTGCTACAGAAAATATTTTCACAGACTGTAAAATCACTTTTCTTAGCAGCGTCTGCCCTTTCTCGTGATTTAGTTATCTGTGGCCCTGACAACTTGAAGTTGTATTAATTTTACAGGTAGTTTTAGAGAAATCTGGAAGAGTGGCTGGAACCTCTTGCTCTTTGAGGAGAATGAACTGGGTTTCTTTCTACAGAGCAATAGCCCTTAAACTGGTTCCTGTGGAGCTGTGAAGATTTTGCTCTGGGCCAGGATTAATAGGGGAAAACCCCATCCCTCCTGGAGAGCCCACATTTCCCTTTGGAGATCTCTTCTTTCACTGCACATGATCAAGGTATCAAGAGAAACCCTTCTAAGAAAATAAATGTCAGAGAAACAAGACTCCTGAAGACACTTAAAGTTCAATCACATCTCCGCTTGAAGCAATTTGACCCTATGTCACTGACTTCATTTTCCTTGAGGAAAACCAGTAGTCAGTGTCCTGTCACCGAAGGAACCAGTTAGTGAGGACCTGGGAAGCCATGCTGCTTACTGAGGTCTGGGCTCCTGGGATCAGAGAAGCCCTTCCATTTAGCAATACTCTTTTAGCAGGAATATGCTTTAAAAGATGCAACTGTCTGCATGTTAAAATAATGGTTTCTCATCTTGATACAGCTGGTTAATTTTTGCAGAGGTTTATATATGCTGCAATATGCAGTTTATCAGCCTGGAAAAAGGTTTACCATTGTCTTTATATAAAACTCTTGTGGCAATGAGTCATGTGTGGATTTTATGGGGAGAAGCTGTCATCTGAGGTTCACTGCTATATATCATCTTTGCACAGGTCTATGTTTAGTGGCACTTATTAGGGACTAAGACAGAGTGGTGTTCCTTACCATGAGATGAAGTTGTATGAAAGCTTGACAGTACAACCACTGCACTCTGTATTTGGCTGGTGTCATGCCTTGAAGTACATCCAACACTTAGATGCTACAGCCCCATTCTATCATTTGATTAAATAATTATTTCTAATGGAAAGGCAAAATCAGTTCCTAAAAATCATATACTCATAGAATGATATGGGTTGGAAGGGACCTCTGGAGGTCTCAGCATGTCGCAAGTGTCAAAGGAGAGCAGGTTGCCTTACCCAGCTGAGCTTTGAAAATCTCCACAAATGAAAGACTTCAGAGCAGTTTGGGCATCCTTTTCTGGTATGCAACCATTCTCACTGTAAATGTCTTTTTCCTTGTGTCTAACCGGCATTTCCCATGTTGGAGCCAGTGTGAGTTGACTGTGTATCACTGGGGAGAGCTTGGATTTGTCTCCTCTGTGCTATTATACTGCGTTCCTCCACAGACTTGACAGGACACAAAGGCTTTTCACCACAGTGAAGAAACTGAGGTCAAGTCCAGCACTTCTCCTAGAGAAAAGTAAGAGCTGAACATGAGCACTCGGCTGTAACACTCAGTCTTTGCCATCCCAGATTTAGAGGTTTCTGAGAAAAGATGATTCTGACTCAAACAAGACCTTGGTTTGGTTTCACAGAGCCAACTCAAGCCAGAGATGCACTCTCCACTAAAGACATCAGCGTCTGCTGCCAAACCCTCATGTCTCCATGTACTGAGAACAAAAAATACTTGTGTTACTCCTGCCACCATTATTTACCTATTTACATTATCATTGCACTCACAGATCAGAGTTCCCTACACAGGGTACCACAGAAAGACTAAGACAGAAGGATTGCCACTTTCCTACAGCACTCGCATCCTAAGCTACTACTTTCTTTTCTGCCAAGTGACTGCCAGGTGTGGCTCTGTGTATATGTGAGAAGTCTGAGCATTTAATTTTTTTTTTCTTTAGGATTTAAAAGATTTGCTGCGGTAAAGAGCTTTATTTTATGGCTAAGAAGTCAGAGGGAGAACTGCCTCAACATGATTAATTGTGGAGTATTGCAGCCCCAGTGGTGCTGACTCACCTTGGGAACCTGAGGTGGAGTCACAGCATCTCTTACCTCCCTGTGCTAATCAGGACCTCGCTTCTTTTAGCAACAGGAAGATTGTCAGGTCCAGACCTTCCAGCTCTATTCTGCATAAATGTCGGGGCAGGATTTATTGTTTGCACACCCTATTCATAGTCTCTTTCTTTCTCTTATCTCTGAGGATAAGGGAAAGTGCTTTTGCTGGGACCGTTCATAAGATTTTATTAATGCACTTATGAACTGGGGTGGTGTAAACTGTGGGGGTGGTGCAGAAATATTCATCCATTTTATTTATATGATTATCTGTTACTGTAAGGACAGCATCCAGCCAGTGTAAGGTACAAGCTCAAGCCTATCTCAGTGGGAGATAAACAGCTATGAAAGACATGGTTAAATCTGGAGAGAGCAGTGGCAGCAAGTCTTGAGAAATAGAGAGCACAGACTTTTCAGAAAGATGCTGTTATTATTGTGTGTAAATAAGTGTAAAGTATAAAGACCAGAGAGTACTGTGTTGGTGGATAACATTGGGGCAGATAGATTGGAGTAAGCTAGTAAGGATAAACCAGGGTTTTGCTAAGATCAGGTAAGCTAGACAGAGGAAACATAATATTCTTGTCCTCTCTTCCAGTTCTCTGTAGGATTGTTCCCTGCAAAATATCCTCTCTGCTGCCTCTAAACGTAAACATAGAGTAGACAGAAGCTGGGTATCAGGGTGGAGACGTTAATAAAAATGCTTTTGGCCAAACTAGTGCAGAGGAGGGACATAGCTCGAAGAAAAGAAGATCCTTCCTTTAAAGGACTGCTAAGTTTAATAGAGGGGAATACCACAAAACTAGAGGTACCTCTTATTTCCTCAGGTTCCTCCTTGCTAAGATTTATAATTCAAGGGCTGTGGCTCATATCTGATATATAAATGCCTGCTCTTCCATTAGGTTGCAAAGCTTTAAGAAATATCCTGCTCGCCTGAGTCTCCTGAAATCCCAACATGATCAGCGCTGCTCAGCTCTCTCTCCTGCAGACCACCCTGGTGGGGATGTGCCTTTGACAGCCTGCTGTCAGAAGGATTTCCCTGCAGGCAAATTCTCTTTTTAAATTCCTGACAGAAATGTCTTTTGAAAGGTTTCATTTTGTAAGTAAGTGTCTTTCATTTACTTCCATACTGAAAACTCCTGAAAACCGGATTACCTTCCCTTGGATGTCTCTAGTGGGTATTACTGTACCCCAAAAAAAGGATGCAGATTTTCTGGTCTGATTAAAGGAGTAATTTAAATTCAGCAGACATCCGGTAAACGTAGCTGAAGATCTACAGTACGTGACATCTTGAAATAGCTGGAGTAGACTCTACAGTGTTAATTAGGAATTACGTACATGTCCAAAAAATATGTAAATAAAATACAACAAGCTAAAAACACTAAAGATCACAAAGACTGAAGGTACTCAGTAATGCCTAATTAAAGAGACTGCCAGTGTAACTAATTAATGAATCTTCTTTTTCAAGATGATCCTTCCAAAAAACAAGGACTAAAATGTGACTTTTTCATATTCACTGGAGATCAGGCACCTAAACCCCCTCTCTAGTTAGAGGCTGAAAAAAGCAATAGTTGCACTGTGACTAATGCCCTGCGTCATTGGCACGAATTGGGCACAAGGGTCCAGCCAGCCTGAAGAGCAGGCGATTGCGGGCTACATTTATGGATGCGGGTCTAAAACAACATGTACAATTGCTGCCTAAAGGCTGACAGACTGGAGTAAGCTCTATCCTACGCAGAAGCTTTCAAGAAATTTAAACCTTTTTTGCTCTCTGTTACTCTGTTTTTCTGAATTTAAACAAATGAGTCTAATACAGACAGCACAGAGTGGGAGAAGATGGGTTTGTAAAGCAAAGTTGGAGATGTAGCCAAGTGCAGTAGAGGAACCTTTATGCTGAAGTCACTGCAGTGCCTCTGGACTGATGTTTTGTTACCTAAATGGGTAACAACTACTGAAGGAGGAGACAGCTTAGAGAGTGTCTGTGAAGACCCTCTGTTAATAAGCAGAAACCACTGACCATGATTAAAGGAACAAGAATAACTTTGAAGACATCTGCCCCACAAGTAGGACTATGAGACCACTGATCAGCTCATCCATCAGTCATGAGGAATAGCTCAGAAGAGGAGAATGTCTCTAAATGGAGACTATTTTCTTCGGGTTTTTTAAATGATGAACACAGTTGCCCATTCATGGCCCTATCAGACACACACACACACATATGTATATATACTTATATATATACATATATAAGTATATATGCATCTGTGACACACACTACCCCTTTGAAGCATCGAAAGAAAAGATGCAGACCCATCTCTCTTGCTTCCAAAGCTGGCCATTGTTTTTTGTCCATTGTTGTAGAGGTAGGACCGAAAGTAGAGGTGTTACCAGCACACAAAGATATAATGGATTGAGTCAAAGTTTATAGCTATTGCAGGGACTGTTGTTATCAGAAACTACTTGGAGGCTAGTTTAGAGGGAAATTTCAGTTTCTTCCTTTTTTTTTTTTTTAATCTTTTTTTCAGTACGGGAAGGGAGAGATAATGTCCTACATTTGTTTGTTTTATTCAAACATTAATGCTAAGATTTGTGTTCAGTGTTAGTGTGCAAGAAGCTTGCAAAGAAAAATTGTTAAGCAGCTGTGTCTGTAGCTTTGCCAGTAAGTGGTGCTAGCTGCACAGTTTTGCAGCCCTTCCATGAAAATTAATGGGAAGGCTACAGCAGGTCCCATTTTAAAGGGTTACAGTCTTTGGTGAAAATATGCAAATACAAACTGTTTGAACAACACAACTTGGGAAATCATCCTGTAATCATTTTAGGGCTGTGATAGGCAAGTTTGACGGAGCAATATCTGATTCCTTAGCCATTTTTACCATTACTGGCCAGAGCACACATGCAAGCTCTGCACATGGAGTCGCATTTTTACCAGCTTTTGTCTGTTTTGCGCACATACTGCATCTGCTGAGCAAGCACACATTAATTTTATATATACTTATGCACACGTATACCCTGATACTGAATATGTTCCTGAATCGAATGCTGCAGGGCTCAGACCTGCTGCAGTTCTGGATTCATGCGTGGATGCCCCGTTACTATGGGGATTGACTCTGTCGAGCCCTGTCACAGTAAAATCCTGGGCTTGCACCTAGTCATCCTAGGATGGCTAAAAAGCAGAGATTCTTTTGATGGGGCGGAAGCATATTTACCACTGAAAAATATGCTAAATGGGCATATATTCACCTGCATGCCTGAGTGGCTTCAAAATAGGGAAAATATTAATCCTATCATCTGAATAGCACTTATCAGCAGAGGATTTGCTTAAGAAGATTTTCTATCTTGACCTTTTCAAGAAGGGGTGAGACTGCACCGGCAGCTGATGGGCAGCTTGGTGAAGAGAAATAAAAATGGAGGCTCAGCTAATGAGAAGGCACCAGTGAATGTACATAGAGGTGAGGGACTGCCTGGCTGTGGTTTGTGGCAGTAGTGGGGCTGGAGGTCAGGGATGGCATTTAATTGATCTTGCCAGATACCCTCTGTGCTTGGAGAGACCCTTGGAGACAAAGAGCTAGGGTGTCCATGGCACATCTGAAGCAAACTCACATCTGATTTCTCTTGGAATATGTGAAAAAAGGGACTGATGTGCGTGGAGGACTTATATGGGATGGGTGTGCTCAGACTTAGAGTAAATACCCATTTATTTCATCGAGAGCTGAAGACCTGCTGTATCTGTTTATTTATACACCAGAGCAGTGGGGCTCCTCAGGAGGGAAGGGCTAGAGCATTTCTTCATGGCAATGCCAGAGCAGAGAAGCTCCTATGAAGGCAAGAGCAACTTGAGTTTTGTGCCAGCAAATTTTGCACCTGGGCATACTTCTTTTGCTCTCATCCTAAGTTTTGGTGCCCTCTGCAGTTCAGTGCCTCCCCCCAGAGTCAGGCCCAAAAGGAGCCAGCTAGAGCAAGACCTTGGTCTCTAAAGAGCTGCCACCTGAGCATGGTGCTTTGCTGTGAGGTGAGGACTGCTGTGAAGCAGTCCCCATGCTGAGGAGTTAGACTGTACATTGGATGGTGAAGGGTTATGGGGTGTCAGGCTTCTTCCTACAAGCTAAGAGCATTTCCAGGGGGTAGTGGCTGTTGAAAAGACCTAGGACAAGTGCTACCCAGGACTGGACATGGGGTCTTATGAACAGTGGTTAGTGCTGGAGGGAGAGCTTAGGAAAGGAGCTCTCCTGTCCCACACTGCACACGTTTCAAGTCTCCTAAGGTTTTTTTGCCACTGCAGGGGAGGAAAAAACAAAAGAGAGAGGTGTCATCCTCCACAAAGCATACCTGGGGGGTTGTCTGTACAACACTGGTTTCTGGAAAGGTGAGGGAGGAGTCCTCACAGCAAGAGGGAATTTTTAATTAGAGCTACTCTTGCCCATAGAGAGAAGCTTAGGGGAGCAGGTGGAAAAGGCTTTTAAATGCTGCAATTGAACTGCCTTAATCAGAACATCTGGTAAATCTCTTGAGGAGGAGATGGTGCTTTTGAAGACAAAGGAAGGAATTTGCTTTTCTTGACTGCTGCAGGCAGCTGCTGCTTTTTCAAGCCCCTAATGCTGAAAGGTAGTCAGCATCCTCACCACCTGATGGGCTGGCCCAGCATCTGCTCCCCAGGAAAGGGAACAGCTTTAACTTGCAGGGTGGGGTGAGAAAAAGGGGCATCTACTCACCAACAGAGAAAATTTGAAAGCTTGCTCAAGATAAAGATTGACTGACTCTGAGGAAATTCAATGAAACATATTTAGGGACTTTGACCTCAGAAATCTCATCTGTTCTAGTGCTTGCAATAGAAATTGCTTTCTCAGAGTTGCAGAGCTGCTTTGGTGGGAGTAGCTCTTCTGCTACTGTGCCCAGCCATACCAGAAGGAGGCAAGGCTGGGCTTTGTCCTCAAAAATGCACCTTTGGCATTTCAAAGCCAGTGTTTTCTCCTCTGTGTATTCCCAGCCTAATGTGGATTTGCAAAGGTGACTGGAAAATGGGCTGCGCAAAGTCATTAGCAACATAGATTCTCATTATTGTAGCATATGCCAGTGCAAAAGCATCCAGTGTTTGTAAGATGGATGGGTTGCACCAGCTGGGCTGTGAGTGCCTAATTAGTTAAAATACACAGCATCATAAATGCCAGCACTGACAGTTGAGGCCTCACAATGTCAGCATGGTGAGCAGAGTTAATTTGTGCTGACATCAGACCGCTGCCTTGACACAGATGCCAAATCCTTGCTTTGTACTGCAGCCAGCCTGTTGCATCCAAACACAGGGCAGCACATATTTCATGGGAAACTGGCACAAGTTCTAGCAGCAGTTGCTGTGAGAGGCAGCAGCAGCAAGGGCAGCAAGAGGCAAATGCAGGAGGCTGGCCAAGTGCTGCGATGCCTTTCCAGCTCAGCCTCCAAGACTCAAAGACCTGCAGGAATGTGAAGGCACCCATTGCTCGGGGTGCACTTGTCCCAGAGAGGGAAAAGACAGCTTGGCCTGTCTTTAATCCCAGCAGAAATCCTGGCAGTGGCATCGGCAGCTTGAGATCTGTATCGAGACTGTGCTGGAGAGTGGTCGCCACTGTCACTGAGAGCACCCCATCCCACATAGCCAGTGCAGGGGTCCTCTGTGCCCACCCCACCAATGCAGGTGTCCTCTGCCTCATCCTGCTGGCATGGAGGTCCTCTGCCCCCATCCCACCTGGGAAAAGCCACAGGCTTTGGCAAACCACCCCGACTCCTCTCCCTGCTTCCCCGGCGCTGTTAATGTAACCTTTGCCAGGGGAAGCATCCCGTGAATCAGAGGGTATCGTGCCAGCAGGTCTGTGAACAATTTAACAGATTTTTCATTAACCAGCAGCTTATAGAGAAGTTGCTAAATTTTATGGGCCATTAGCAGCTTCTGACGCTGCAAATGACTATGAAATTCAGGGCCTTGCAGTTTTGAATCTTGTAGGCTTGATAAATAGCCCTCATTGGGAGCGTAGCATTGGGAAGAAATGCACTGAGTTTGTATCGCCTGGTTTGAACAAGCTGTTGGCAGTGTCGGGAACCAGGGGGATGTGGGGATGGGAGTGACTACAAAAGCATGCAAATCTGTCTACACCTCCCGCAAAAGCAGGTAGTTTTCTTTTTGGAAAGGTGATTTTGAGAAATGTTATGCTGGGAAGACAAGTGGGAGTGAGGCAGTGGAACAGGTGTTAACGCAGTTGTTAAAATACATGTTAATTGAGTGCAGAGGAGGGCCAAGAATGCTGAGCGCTGTTTATGCATGTGTAGCTGGACGTTTGCAAAAATGTCATTTATCCTCATTGTACGGCTGGGAAAACTCCATCACAGAATGGCAAAATAAAGATCCCCATGATCACATGCAGGTCACAAACTGAGCAGATCTGCACAAAAGTTTGAGCAGGTTTGCACACAGGTTTGTCCTGACCTGGCCATGGGGCTACGTTCCTTTGTTAGCACAGGTCCTGCAGCAAACTCCTGCCTGCCCAGCTGGCTGCCTGCGCCAGCACTAACCCTGATCGGCATCATTTCCCACCTCCTGAAAGCGTTCCAGTGACTTTGCACCAAAAATAAAAAGATACTGCTTCTGCCTGACTGAAATTATCTTGTGTGGGAGAAGATTAAAATATGAAATTTAAATGTAGGTTAAAAAGTGAAATGTTAGAGATAGAGTGTTCAGGTTTTGGTTTTTGGCTGATGTTCATCTTCTAATTAAAACAAGGTTGCTGCTGGCAAGAACAGCCCACTACACCCAAGTGCCACGCAGAGTGATGCTCAGCTGAGGACTGTACTTGAAATCTCTGCAATCTCCAATAGCCTGCCCACTGGGGCTGGGGGCAGGAGGCAAAGGCCTGCCTGCCATTGATCTGGCAGAAAGGTACAGTCCCTGCTTCCCACATGGACAAATGGATGAGAGCAGAGCCTGGTGCCACACCAGTCTGGGTTGCAGCCATGCAAGAATATGTGGCCCCAGAAAAGGGCTAAAGAGCAGGTGTTTTGGCCAACAAGCCTTGTTAGCCTTTGACTGACAACTTATGCATCTCAGAGCCAGCCAGTGGGATCACCTGAATGCAAGGACTTTTCCAGTTGTCGTGGTTTAACCCCAGTTGGCACCTAAGCCCCACACAGCTGCTCACTCATCTCCCTATACCCCCTCACTCCCCCTCCCAGAAGAGCAAGACAGAAAACTCATGAGTTGAAATAAACAGTTTCTTAGGTAAAGCAAAAGCTGCACACACAAGTGAAGCAAACCAAGGAATCCATTCACCACTTCCCATTGGCAGACAGGTGTTCAACCATTTCTCAGGAAAGCTGGGCTCTGTCGCATGTTATGGTGACTTGGGAAGATAAACACTGTCACTTCAAATATACCCCTCTTCCTTCTTCCTCCAGCCTTATATGCTGGGCATGATGCCATGTGGTATGGGATATCCCTCTGGTCAGCTGGGGTCAGCTGTCCCAGCTCTGTCCCCTCCCAGCTTCTTGTGCACCCCCGGTCTACTCACTGGTGAAGTGTGGTGAAGAGCGGGAAAGGCCTTGATTCTGTGCAAGCCACTGCTCAGCAGTAACTAAAACATCCCTGAACTACCATCACTGTTTCCAGCACAAATCCAAACCATAGCCCCACACTAGTTACTGTGAAGAAAATTAACTCTATCTCAGACAAATCCAGCACACCAGTAATGCTCATTTTGTTTTTTTGATGAAGGGAGACGAGTACAGGCAGAAATGTGGAGGAGGAAGCTTGGGTCACACACACTGTAAATGTTCAACTGAAATTCCTCGCCCCATTGCAAAGGGAGCTAGGATTTGAGGGGCTCACCAGAGCCTCAGGCATGCTGGGGAAGCACTCCACCTGGGAGGCTGCCCAAGCACAGAGCAGCACTGATGGCAACGCTTGCTGACACAGCTTGGCCCGTGACAGAGAGATGCAGTTATTCAAAGAGACAGACCTTGGCACCTCTCTGCAGGATGAAGAGTAAGAAATGCCATTTATATGCACTCAGGAGGAGAGTACGGAAAGCTAGAGCTGACTCTGCTAATGAAGGAGAAACCCGAGCTTCCCCTTGTGTGTTAAATCTGCTGAGTGCATCCTGAGGGTCTCCAGCCTACTGTCCACCACTGGGGTGAAAGCAGATGTGCTGTGTATGCCTGGGCTTGGGTTTGTTTCCACTTCTCAATATTGCACAGACATTCCCATTGACATCTAGAGTTTTTTTTTCAAAAAATTGCAGAGGGATGAAAAAATGGAGCAGCTTGTGCTCCTCACTGAGTTTCAGGACAGACATGTCCTGCCCAGCCAACAACTGCACAACCGGCTGGGGAAACAGGGCCACACCTGGTAGCCACCACAACTTTGAACCATGGGTGCTACCAGAGTTATTACGACATGGTAGAAAAGGAGGAGCTGTAACCATAGACAACTGGCTGCTAGGACTGAATGATGGCCCGTTGCTTATAGACAAGTCAGATGTCCAAAACTGGCACAGGGAATTGAGCTGGACTGGCATTTAAAAATTAGAAGAAGGTTTGAAAATAGAGGAAACAGATCATCAATGTGGAATTACCAGTATTAGATGACAGAGACTTCAATTGCAAGTGAAGATTCACATCCACCCTACATCAGTGCTGCTATCCGATGTCTCATACCCAAAAAAGAAAAATGCATTAATACATTTGTCATCCACAAACCTCCTCAAAATTATAAAGATGCTGGGTAACAAGTCCTGTTAATAGTTTATGAAATGATTAAATGATGAATCCTGTAGAGTTCTGTAGAGTGTGCAGAGTGAACACTGGGGTAAATGTGATCTACTGAGAACATGCAGTCAACACTCCTTTCAGTACCCAGCTCTGCTGATCTGGGGATCTTCCCAGAATAATAAATGCAACCTTAATATCAGTTGAGGGAATGTATGTATTTAATGAAAAAAAGACTAGGGAAAAATCAGATTTGACAATCTGAAAGTATATACTAATATATATTAGATCTATTCAAGGCACAAGAGTATGCTTAGATAGCATGTAATGTGTTTGCTGGCGATTCAGAAGGAGATCAGTCAAGGTAATATTACAGACATTTATCTGTGCTGCTTTGATCAGGTTTTCTTTTGATGTTTCCTGAGTTAAAAAAAAAAAAAAAGAAAAAAAAAAGAAGCAAAGGATTTCTATTTTGATATCTGTGCTTCTTAAAACAGTCATTAAATGAGTAGGCCCATGAAGCATGAGGAACCAACCTCAACATCTGTGAATACTTGTGTATGGGCCATCCAGCATTTGCTCTGCCCATCCTTTCCTGGTTCTTCTCCAGTGTAGAATAGCATAGTTGGTTTAGAGTTTACCTGTTAATATTTGATATTAATGTCAGATCCAGCCTGGCTGCTGGCAACCTGAAATACTGCTATAGCATCCGAGGAATGTGATTTACAAAATGCTCATCTCCCAAGGAAAGCTTCAGAAGAAAATACCCTGTATTTCTTTCATATTCTTTTTTAAAAAAAGGCATAGAATTTTTAGTAATTCAACATCTAATATTGCACACTGTTTGAAATCTACTATATTTTCTTTCATTCTAAGTTTCTCTCTATTTGTATTTGTTGTACAAGTGTTAGGTGAGTTTAATTCTTCATAAAGAGATTGTATAACTTCAAGTAAAACAGGTCTTCATGGATTGAAAATACACTTAAATTATGCAAAAAGTCCCACAGAAAAACATTACCTCATGGAGCTGGAAAGCAAACAATTTGAGCAACATCTCTTACACAATTTTGGGACTATCTGTGCTAACTTGCTTTCATCATTTACCTTTGACCAGATAAAGAATTAGAGGGCCTCATGGATAATCAACATGTAAAAGGACTTTCATTCAGGGTAAGCAATGAAACAACAGAAGAACAAAATGTATTATTTGCAAATAATGGCAAGTTTGCAAAGTGGATTAATTGGGGTTTACCCTGCAAGAGGAGTTATTTCATATTTAAATGCTAATTGAAGTGATTTTAAACTGAACTGGCAGAATTAGCGGTAGTGAATCACCAGGGTCACAAAGTGCTTGTCCAAGAGTTGTATTACAAATTGTCCATTGTACCAGAGAAAGAAAAGGTGGCAAATATGTTCAGGGCTCTGGGTCTTTGAAACAGTCAAGTCTGATTTCTTTACCAGAAAAGACTCCATGAAGGAGATCAAATGAGATATGGTAAGATCTGAGATTCTCAGATTCATTCTAATAAACACTGCCAAAGACACATGTATTTTTTCCTTCACATTCATTTTGTACAAAATATCCAATACTAATATGAATCTAGTGCAGTTGCTGTATATTAGAACATTGGATAAATGACATGAGTAGGAATGTTTTATCTAATTTTCATAATATCATAATTTCTTAAACATTTATTGTTGCTTTGAAGGAAACCAAGAGGAAATGAAACCTCCAAACCACTGACACTAATGGAACAGGGCGAGACCCATAATTCCTAGTGATGCGTTGAACGCTGGAGCAGATCTTAGGGGTCCAGTACTGTTCCACAGAGCTGGGGCTCAAGACAAGTCTCACCTTTTTTTTTCAGATCAAAATTTTACCAGAAAATATCAGGTTTAGCCTCCGCTTCCATCTCCCATACTCTAGATTTTCCTAGTTCTGTATTTTATATTCCCTTTCAAGATACTGGGCTCCTCAGTCCACTCCCTGGTAGAACTTCCCCCTTTGACTGAGAGTTCTTGGCTTTGGCCTAGGTTCTTATCTGTGCAGGGCTATCAAGCCACAATCATTAGACTCGTGTGTCTACTTCAGCTTTTGGAAGTAATACGGTGGTTTCCAAAGGCAAGCTAAAGTTCTTTGGGGCAAAAATTTAAGCAAAAGAGCTGAAATAGCTAGAGGTGTGTATGACAGATAAGAGTAACAACACTTAGGTTTTGTTTACTTTCATCTTTAGCAGGTTTTTTTTTCAAATTGAGTCTTTTCTACAAAGTCTTAAAAGTATTGAAACCCTAATAGAATGGAACCCCTATGGAGTAATTATTATCACTTCTCAATATATCTTAAAATTCACTGTTATCTCTTCCCTGGAGTATGATTTAATTACTGCCATATCGTATGCATTGTGTTTTGTTTAATGCGACTGCTAATGATGATCAGGCATTGCTGAAAGCTGATAATGGGTTAGGCATCTGAAATCTCACCTAAACAGAGGTTAGAAACTGATCCTCCTGGTGATGATTAACTGATGTTTATTTCACCACTATGAATAAAATTCTACTGCCTAATTGTCATTTTGCAGAATGTGTTTTCGTTATTTTTTTCAGATTTGGAATCATCAGCGTTTCTGTGGTTTTAGTTTTTTAATGCAAGACAGCAGTTTGCAAAAGTTGTTGGATAGGAAGCAGTGTGTGTTACCTTAGTGGACAATTTAAGTACAGATGTTTTTGGAAGATAAATTTGTCACATGATTCCAAGCCACATTGAATACACTTTGCAGATTATCAGAACCGAGGTTTTAATATTATTGGCGGGTGAATAATACGAACTGCCTTTGCAAAAAATAGTATTTACTGCATGCCATAAGGATTAATACTGAGCACACCAAAATAACTCAGAGACTCTTGCTGTCAGTTGAACTTTAGGAAATGAAAGACTTGAGTCAAGTGCTCCAGGCAGGAGTGACCTGATGTCTTAATCCAGCTGCCATTTTTTATTAGAAAATAAAAATCTTTGTTTGCCATGATTATACCTCTCTGGTTCTAGGAAGGTTTTATTTAGAACCCATCTTTCACTAATGTCATAAATGCCTGTATTCCTGGATCTTGCTAAGGCAAAACATTTTTTCTTTCCCTTATTCTGGAGGAAGAAAAACATACAGAAATCCCACAAGTAAAGAAATCACTGCTGCTGGTGGCTACAAACAAGTACTTTATATATAGATGACATCCACTACCTGGGAAAAGCTTTCACCTCTATTAAATCTGAAGTGAACATTTAGAATCTCTCTTCCATAATCCCAAAGGAGATGATGCCTCTACTAGAGGCTACATCCCAACACAGTTTGCAAACGCAGGTAAACAGAAAGTCATCACACATCCCACTTTTCGTTTTGATGCTGCCAGCAACTTCTCCTGGGGTCGTTTTAAATTCATTAGTCATAAAATTATAATTGTGTTGTTTTTTCCCAAGAGGCTGTGGTAGAATGACTGGATTTTGCTCCATGCTTACTTCAAGTGCATGGACAAAATGAACACTTGCTCAGGAAATGAGCAGGCTTTGATGAGAAGAGAAATGGTGAAGGAGCATAAGCCATATCCAAGCTGTGCTTCTGACTGACATTAAACAACACATGCTCAACGTTTCATGACAAACTGATACACAGCAGAAAGTTACTGAGCAAAATCCTCCTGCTGAGAAACTTGCCAGGGTCACTGTTATGCCAAAAGTTACATGGTAGAGACATACTAAGAAGCCGTATCATGATTCTTTGTCATTGGCAGATATTTTAAGAAGTAATGAAAAGTGAAGATTTGCAGTGGATTTTGTCACCTTAAAAATTGTTTCTCCTGCAGTGTCCTGGGCTGCACTGATAGCCAGTCTCCTTAAGCCTTCTTGTTTATGGAGCTGAGAAGAGGAATGATTTATCTGTGGCTGGGAACAGCCACAGCCAAGCCAGCACAGGCAACCTGGTACTCTGTTCACCAGATCGAGGGAAACTTCCTTCCTTTCCATGCCCTGGATCTGCATTACCAGGATGTTGGCACCAGGGGTTGTGCCTTCAACTATTTGGAAGTGATGGCCATTTACTGCCTTGCGGCCCTGTAGATAACTGTGCCCCAGGATGATCGGACTGTTTCAGTGCTCTCTTCCTGCAGTTTGACAGCATTCGAGTGCTTCTGTCAGATATGTTTAAATGCCTATTAAACAACAGGGAGTTTTGAGATCTGCTTTTTACTTGTATGCCATAACACTGCCAGCCTGTCCCCACGTTTCATGGAAAGGTCCCAGGTGTCGAGACGAGCTGGCATGAGTCCCTGGCAAACCACACTGCTCAGGGAGGACTGCTTGGCATCTTCGCCAAGGGAAAAATACACATCCAGTAACCAGCTTTCACATCTGGTACGATCTTCACGTCCACATCCCCAGGGCTGATGCTTGCAGCTCCAGCTGCTCTGCATCCACAGGGTGGGCCAGCCACCCCTCAGCACATGAATAGAAAGGCAAATGGGAAGAAATGATGGGACATTGTGAGTGTAAAGAAAGTGGGTAAGAAAATTACATTAAAAAGTGAAAATACGTTTGGAGGGTGGAACTTTGATTCCTTTCCCTCCCTAATTAAAGAAATGCTACATTCAGATAGTGAGACATTGGTACCTCCCTCACTCAGTTATGCCTGAAACTATAACAAAAAGACTCTTTGGATGCCTTCTCCACCCCAATTCTTACGCCCAGTTACAAAACTTGTTCTTATTTTAAATTCTGTGTAGTCAAACAATAGGAAAAATCATTACATAAAACCAGCAAGATAAAAAGCAGTGGGGAAAATACCCTATCCTTCACAGCATCTCTCTGCGCTTGCTACTTCTGCCTCAGGAAAAAAGCCAAACTCAAATTCTTGCTTCTCAACATTTGCCTCTGATGTCAGGATAAAGTTCAGCTGAGCTCCTCATGGCCTGCACTAGACCTACTCCAGCAGTAGAGTTTGGCAGCTGTGGTCTTCTGGTTTCATCTAAGAAAGGAGTTTGTTCAGGGCATGGTAGGCTTTACTTTGAGCTCAGATCTCCCAGTGCCGAGTGACTGTCAGTGCAAGAAAGCCTAAGGTGTATATCTTGGGAAGGTCAGTCTGCTCATGTGCCTCTAGCTTATCTCCTTTGCCACCAATGACAAATGACCTGGTCTAAAAATAATGTGAGGAAGGTGCTGTAATTCATGCTAGCACATAGGGTTTCTGCTTTCAGGGAAACACACAGGACCATTCTGAAAAGTGCATCATTGGGACACTGCTGGGAGGTACGTCAGAGAGGTGGGAACAAGCCATATTGACTTTGATCTCCCTCAGCTTCATTGCTAGTACCAGGATACCTGGTCCAAGTGAAAAAGAAGAGTAGAAAAATACTTGTATTTGATTGAAGAAACAAGTTTCAGAGATATTACTTGAGATACATCGAAGCTCCTCCTGGGGCAGAAAAAATGGGGAGTCATTCAGGCACAGGGTTAAACATTGGTATCCCTCCTCAACACCTCCATCACCTCCCCACTTGCAGCTGTCCAAATAAATGCTTCCAACCTCAAATGAATTGAAAATCTCACAGCAGTTATTGTTTTTAACTAAACATTTGTTCTAAATACATAAAAATCTGTAGCTTCATTTGTATTTGCTTGCCCTAAACCCATCTAACAAACTGACACAGATCAAGAAACAGTATTTTCTCCTCTTGTTAATAGCTAGGAAAAAATTTAAATTGCATTTCAGCAAAACAATAGCTGAGTAAAGCCAGCAAGGCAGTGGCTGTCTCTATGGCTTTGTCTATGCAAAGTCTCGAACAACAGGGCTATGCTTTCAGCCAGCCCCTGAGCACTTCTGGAATAAACAGGATAATAGGTGACTGCAACCTTTGCTTAGAAATATTTGTGAATAGCTCTGTAAGTGTCAGAAAACTGCACAGAAAGCTTGCTGCTGCTGTGGAGGCAGACTGAGCTCTGAGCAATTTTGACATTCAGATTTACGGCAGACTTTTGGCATCCTCTCTCATTTAGAAATAAATAAACTGCCTTCATCCATTTGAATTAAGCTGTTGTTTCATTATCCGCTACTTCTGTCTCCTTTCCATGTTATGTTTCTTTCAGGTGTGAAGAGAGATTACACAAAAGAAAGGCAGGCCAGGGAATTCTTAAATGCCATCATTGCCCAGGCACCCCTTGCTCTCTCTGAGTAAACTCTAGAGCAGAACATGTTTTTCAGAAGAGATGAGAAAGAAAATGGTGTTGATCTTGAAATGCCTGTAAAATGTCTATGCAGCATATTTGTTAATAATTCCAGTGGAGAACAACTGGAAGCACACAAGCAGGTGTCTGTACTTCAACACCGATCTGGTCCAGCTGCCTAATTACTACTTGTAATTAGAAAAACTAAAATATTATTCTTATCTATAAAATCAAACAAGCTAACTCTTTCAATGTGTAAATCATTTTCAACCATTTTTGTTTTCTCAGCAGGTGGCAGGGAGGGCTGAGACTTTTGGGACCTCGTCTTCCTTCCACATCAGACCTGAAGACCTGGGAAAGTCAGGTAACATTTCTGTGGCTCTGCCCACGCTAGATGTAGGTGCTCATTCTGAAAACATATTTAACTCAGCTTAAACTGCACTTTACCCACAACCCCCTTATACATCACAGTGACTTAGGACAGCCACGGACCACAGCCAGCAAGTCTCCAGGCAGAGAGGAGATGTTTCAGTGACATCTACAACATTGTCATCAAATCACTCTGTCACACACAAGTTTTTCTATTATCTCTCATGTGCATTGTCCTTTTCTACGAAGAAAGGAAGAAGGAAAGCTTAATTTTGTGCTCCATGCATGGCCATTGGCAGGTCTCACCCTCCTCTGGCCATCTCCCATCCTTGGATGCTCCTCCAGCCTCTGAATACATCAGAGCTCTTCAGAACCCTCCAAAGCAGACTGCACCTGCAGAAAGACTTGTTTTAGTTTATAGCATTCTCTGACCTAACTTGATTATCATGTCTATCACCACAGCCTCTGAATGCCTTCCAGAAAGGCAGTGCGTGATAAATTCAGTGCCCATCTTTCATGGATTTCACCGTGTGTCCTCCTCTCTCTCATCTATACCATTTCACTTTGTATTTCCTGCAAGATACTGCTTTTACTAGAGACCACTATATAGACTTCTAGATGCTTTTCCTTTCACACATTCTGGGTAACCTCTCTTTCCCTAGTCCCCAACAACCATACTGCCTTCCATGAGAGGCCGATAAACATACACAAGTCAAAGCTCAGCAGAAATCTTGAATAGTTTGGAGTGAGAAGCACCATTTATAGAGTACCACAGGTGGGTGAGAGCAGAAATTAGCTGTCATTTCATTTAAGAGTTTGAAGGGCAGAACTTCAAGTCAAAGACTTGAAACTGTGAAATGACAAGCATCTCACAAAAGCAATTGTTACCCGTCTGAGGTGAGATGGAGGGAGGGAGGGAAGAAAGGAAGGAGGGAGAATGCGTGGGCTGGAAGCTGAGCAAAGCACAGACGTTTCTGCTGAAGCGCCATCTGAGTGATGTGTTTGTGGTGTCTTATAATTAACACCTAGCAGTTTTTAAGCTGATAGTAGGCGCTTGTATTGATTAGGACAATTTGCTAATTCTATGTCTGTGTCAGCTATCTCTCTCTAAAAAATAGGATAAAACATTTACCAGAAGTGTAAAATTGATGTGCAGCCATCGTGATGTCTGGAGCACTACTGAGAGCTCTAAACACAGTCGTCAAACGCCCTTTGCGGTATCCTTGGGTGTCCACCTTAGACAATCCATCTGCCTCCACAGAGGAGCACAAAACTGTAAGGGAATGGAGATCTTGTGTCACCTCCATGGGCCCCATGTGAATGATCTCCACAGCCTTGGGTTTTTTACATGACACTGAATACTTGTGTTTGGGCAATTGCATCAAGCCACCAAAGTCTTAGATTTCACACCTTTGACAATAGGCGAGGGGTTTTCTTTACATGCTGTCTGGCAGTCCTTGCAGGACAGACAGACATCGGTAATGAGCAGCTACAGGAGCTCAGGATCCCATGACAGCTCACCAGTGTCCTTACCTCACATATCTCCCAGTACATGGTTGAACTTCTTTCACATTAGTAACTTTGCATCACTTCATCAATAAGGCACCTGAGTTTGGAATATAGCTAAAGGCGAAATAAGTTGAGGAAACAAATCCTTGAAAGGTAAAAGCAATTAATTACAGGTTAAACCAAAGGCATAAAATCAACTTTTCTGTGAACAAATTTGCGTGCACCCTGAATTTATGGACAAGACATTGATGCCAGTAGGACTAAGGCACATTCATAACTTGCTAAATTACACATCTTAGTTTAAGTACTTTAATTAATCAAATAACATTCTGCATATGTTTTAATTTACTTGAAAGTAGGATTCATTTTTTTAATTATTGAAGGAAGAGTAAACTTTTCTCTTTTTCTTTTCTTCTCTCCAATGGAGAGCAACCTTGACTGAAAATCAGGTATTCAGGCTGAACATTCAAAATGAGTTTTCAAAGTCTTGAATTACTTGATAAAATTTAATACCTATTAGTGTATCTCAGGTGGAGCCCTTTAAGAACAAGAGACCTGATTAGAGAGGAACTGAGTCTAGTAATGTTTCTGTAGCGTAAGTCAGGAGCAGCTATCATGGTGAGACCCGATAGTCTGACCCTCTGCATTAGAAATGCAGTTACAGCTAATGATGAATTTGAGAAATGCTAATAATTATCTAGCTCAATTTATCTATTCTAACCTCAGTCAGAGACCAAAGTAGTAATTGCTGTTCTTCCTAGACGAATGATGGAGGTTGCTCTGCTCTAATTTCTATCAGCATCATGATAGCTCAGAGATAATAATGACAGAGAATTATAAACTATACTCAAATGTTGTCAGACAGGACTGAGGCATTACACAATTGTACTGTATACATAGCACAAGTTGGAAGTACTTAAACAACAAATAAACAGACAGTCTAAATAAAATTAACTATTAATTGGCTGCTTGCATTTGCCCTTAATGTATGAACCAATTTGAGGCTATTTTACTTAAGTAATGCTGTGGTAGGTTTAATTTACATGTCATAGAAAAATGTGTACAATGGATGTTTGTCTAACTCTATCCAGCATATTTCAGATACATAGGAAAGAAATAAGTTGATAGTTTAATTTTTTTTTGTCATTTACTTTGGTAATAATATATTTAAATTTTAAAATGACACAATGATGTGGGTAAAGCATCTAAGCCCCTTTGCAATTACATCTATGAAGCCCAAGAATTGTATAATGTTTCCTTGTTGAGTGGGATTTTTAGCTGAGCATTTATAGCATAATAAAGCTTTCCTTTTTTCTTTTTTGGCTGTGTAATTGACTTGGCTCCTTATGGTCTTTGGCAAACACGGTATTAATTAAATTTACAGATCACACTAAACTGTACGGTGTTGCAAAACCCAGGATAGATGGCAAAATAATAAAAAGAGGCCTGTAGAATTTAGACATATAAGTAGGCAATAAAATGAGATTCAATCTGGAAAAAAGCAGACAGGGAACAATGAATGCAAAATACAGAAACTGTACAGCAATAAGCTACGTGGAAAGCTGTAGCGAAATTAAAGACTGTAAAAAACCCAGAGTGTTGGTTATAATAAGCAGTTAGTTTGAGAGGAGACCTGCGTCCCTCCTGTGGCAGACCAGTACTGATCTCAACTCAGCACAAATCCATTGGGCAGTTGTAATTCAATCCAAGATCCATTTCATTAATTGAATTAGTCTTTATTGCAACATACATTTCTGAAATGCCTTAAATATGCTAAATATAAACTTTCTTCCTTCTGAAGTAACTGGCTACATAAAACAGATATGAGAAATGATGATTCAGAACTGGGAAGGCCACCACAAATGAAGATCACATAAAGAAAATGAGAAGAAATACACAATATCATCAGGAGGACAAGGCTAGTAGGAAGTTTCGTGTCAGTAGTATGTACTCTTGCAAAGACAATGTATGCAAAGATGAAGGTGCCGGGCTCATAGCTCAGTATGAGACAATGTGGCAGGCAAACATCTCCAATGACAGTGGGAGCAATCAGCAGGAATGTGCCAAGGGAAAGGCATGTTTGACCAATATGACAACCTTCTGTGATTAAACGACTGGATTGTTAGATGAGGAGAGAGCAGTGGATATTGTCTACTTGGACTTCAATGAGGCTTTCAACACTACCTGCTGCAATGTTCTCAAAGAAGCTGATGAGGTATGGTCTAGATGAGGAGACAGTGAGGTAGTTTGAAAACTGCAGTTCAATAAGAAGGCAAAAGGTCGAGGGAGGTGATCCTTCTGCTTTATTTAGCACTAGTGAGGCCGTACCTGGAATCCTGTGTTTAGTTCTGAGCTCTCCAGTACAAGAGAAGCATGGACATAGAGGGGAGAGTTCAATGAAGAGCACAAAGGTGATGAAGGGATGGCAGTGTCTCTCCTATGGGGAAAGGCTGGAGCAGCTGGGACTGTTCAACCTGGAGAAGAGAAGGCTCAGAGGGATATTATCAATGTATATAGATACCTGAAGGGAAGGTGCAAAGAAGATGGAGCCAGACTCTTGGTGGTGCCCAGTGACAGGACCAGAGGCAATGGGCAAAAACTGGAACACAGAATGCTCTCTCTGAACATCAGGAAACACTTTTTTCACTGTGAGGGTGATGGAGCACTGGCACAGGTCACCCAGGAAGGATGCGGAGTCTCGATCCTTAGAGATAATCAAAAGCTGTCTGGCCATAGCCCTGAGTAACTGGCTCTAGGCAGCCCAGCTTGAGCAGGAAGGTTGGACCAGAGGTCACCTCTGACCTTAAACATTCAGTGCTCCTGTGACAGGAGGCCGAGCACAACACAGTACTTAATCTCTGGGAAGATAATATTTGGTGATCATACATACACTGCTATGGATATAACTTTAATATTCAGTCACAGAAGATGATCCATTTGTTGGTTAATTTTAAGACATTTCAGTTAAAACTTCTATTTAAAAAGATGGGTCTGTATGTGTGTTTTGAATTTAAAATTTTGAATCACACATATCAGCTAGAACAACATGATCTTTCTTATCTAGTATATGATGAACACAAATCAGTGAAGAAAAAGTCCTGCATTTATTCGAAGCACAACACCCAAGCAATTTTTAGGGATTATTCAAGTAATCTTACATACATTTTCAATACATATAGTAAAGTAGTATCCATTCAGATTAGTGTATTTTTCTACTGTAGCTTTTTTTTTTTATACACAGATAGCTATCATCCCCATAAATGTGTGAAAATAGTTTTCTTTAAACCTGTGCATATCCAGTTTCACCAAGAAGTTCAGCTCTCTGATAAACTTTATCCAAGCTACATTCCATATCTATTAAAGGAAGATTGCAATATATCCTCTTTTTTGGTGGGGTAAAAATAGTTTCTATTTTGTACACTGTACTATAAAGTTTCATCAGTAAATTTCTTCTGATTGCAGCTGCAGTGCTGATGAGTTTTTCATTCCGTACATCCAGCGTGGATCTGCAGTGTTTGGTGAGGTGGTAGGTGTATGCCTATATGCATACACATTGTCCACCTTCTCTGTCCATCTTCTGCAGTTCATGCTGCAGTTTTCTAGCAGTGGGGTTTGCTCCAGAGATCCCTGTTGGGTTTACCTGCTCTTGGCCCACCTCTGCCTCCTGCCTTTGAACTCAGGTAGTACCCATCCTGCTACCAAGCAGGATGAGGTACTGGGTGTCAAGAGCTTCCCTCAGCTGCTCCCCAACTTTGGCTTCACTCCATGCAAAGCAGCGTCCGGGGAGCATCGAAGTCTCAGTAGCGTCAATGTTTCTTAAATAGAAGCCATTTATTTCTCACTTTTCTTACCGCCTGATATTTTAAAAAGCAGGAATGCGGAGAGCTATAGAATTTTATAGTGCTAAGTAATTTGAAAGATAGATTGATTTACCTTTCCTACAGTACAATGTTTTAATGTTTTCAGATCAGAATAAATTTCCCTCTTAAAAACTGTTTCAAGGTGACAAGCAGGAGTATTGTAGGATAGCCTTCTTCAGAAAATTTAGTTATTTAATTGATTATCTCTTTATACTACCTGGCATATATCATTAAATTTTTTACAAATAGTAGAAATATATGAATAGACCTCATACCCAAAATTCTTTGGATTGCCTTGCAAAACATAACTGCAGAATATATCAGAAGCTAAAGAAAGTGATAACCCAAAATGTATGTACAGCTGCAAAACACTTCAGCAAAATCCTAGGCATCCTCAGAATAGAAATCTCTAAACACACAAAATCGCACCTAGATTTATACTTATTCAAGAAAAAAGATATCCGCTGAGTTTCTATTTCACTTACAGTAGAGATGTAATTTTTATTTGGTGGGAAAGGGAAAAAAAACGAAACTACAAAGAAAGTCAGCTTCTTAAGAAATGAGTTTCTCATCCCTGTTACAGGTCCCATCCAACAGATTGGACCTGTGCATCACAGAGTGGCTCAGTGCTGTACTCAGAAGAGGATTTTGCCACTCCAAGCTCCCTAGGAGATAACCACGGTCCTGGTGCAGAAGAGGTCCCACCAGCAGACACCTCTGAGTGTTGGCACAGCAGTTTGGGGAGCAGGGAGTGCCAGCACCAGGCATGGAAGGATACATTACACCTCCCCACATCTGTGTGTTCACCAGCCCTCTTCCTGTTTTAACGAACCTGATGGAGAGTGATTGTTTATTTTGAGAGATTTCTAACATCATCTCATAGAAAGCAGTATTGCAAGCCTCCCTGAGAAGAGGGGACAGAGCAGTGGCAGGGTGTTCAGGGCAGCATGTCTCCCACAGGAACCAGGTGAAGGGCATTTAATTGGGGTGAAATATATTCCAAAGCCGAACGATCTCACTGAAGGATGTGCATCTCACCACAGAGCCGTTGTTCAGACTCATGCATTAAACCTGACTGCAGAAAGCTCTCTTTGGAGATTTGTCTGACTTAAGCCTCCCAGTGAACCTGCTGGGTTTTGTTCATTCCCGGTTTCTATAAATGAAACCACTGCTCTTGCAATCAAACACATGTGGGTGTCAGACAGTGTGTCTCATCTCTGCAGGGGGAGCAGACATACAAGAACAATCCTTAAGCATTTGCGGAAATTATGTATGTACATCATCCATGCACCAGTGGGAGAAAACACCTCACCTTACTCCTTCCTGCAGTCACTCATACTAATACTTCCCAAGGCTGATGTTCACTGTAATTATTATTAAGGTGTCACCAACATAAGAACAATTGGAAAGTGGACACGACTCATCAAATAAACACAAGTGTGAGACATTAGGCAACTAATTTTCATGGAACTACAAAAAAAAAAAAAAGAGAGAAAGTTTTTGCTGCAAGACTGGATCATACCACAGCATAAATCTTTGCTTTTGATGAGTAGCCTGGAGCAAAACAGTAGACTGGACAAAGTGTGGATCTGCCCTGTGTTTCTGTACATCACCGAGTTGTAATCACTTCACCCAGGTTGTTAAAACCAGCCAGATCTCAGAATGGAGATTAGATCACCATTATTAGCAGATAACTTCATTTTTCAGAATTAGATTCTACATGAGTGAACAGAGAATAGCAGGAGGGAAACACAGTCATTTTTACAGATGTCATTTTTCGAATATACCTGCTGACACTTCAATAGAGGTTTGAGGCAGTGCAGGCTTAATTTAAAGAAACAGCAAGTTAAACTCCCCTTTGAGGCTGGAAGTGGATTTGTTCATTTCATTAAGCGGCAGAGCTTATTTGACAAGTAAGTGAAGTCCGTCTGCAGTATCAACTAATCAGGATTATAGCGTTCCTGGGGAGAAGATCCAGGTTGAGCTGAAAGCTGTTTTCCTGGTGTTTGCGTCTGCGTGCACTTAAAGACATATGTTAGGTAATAGGCTAGACCTGTGGGACAGCCCCATGGATGACAATAATGAGAAGTACTTTATTTGCTTTGCCACATATCAGACCCAGCACAGAGTTTTCTAAATGGTAGTTACCCTGCAAGGCAAAATATAACCAGAGTCATGGCACGCTGCCGTTAAGCACATTAGTGGCACGCGGCAGGTCAGGGATTAGCAGAGACAAAAGGCATGAAGACAATAGCTCTGCAGAGAGAAGAGATGCTGCCCTTGAAGCAAGCCCAAAGGCTACTGGGTTAGGTACCGTTAGCCACCCTGCACCTGGTCTTCATTCCCACGGTACTCTGTAAGCAAGTCAGAGGGCAGCTGGACAAGCAGAGAAGATTTTGCATGTGCACAGGTCTGATTTGCATTTCTCACAGTGGATGACCAAACTGACAGTGGCTTCCTTGACCTTTCTCTGACACTGAGTGACTACCTGAAAGCCAAACATGGACTCGGCACGGGCTGCTGGAGAACAGAGGAGAAAGTTTAGCAGAGCCTAGTGAAGCCTTTTTCTGTGGGTCACAGCACGACTGCCACGTTAGGTATCACAGACATGGACTGTTCCACAATTTGGGCATTTCCTGTGTACTCAGTCTAGTTCTTGCTGATCTGAGGACTATCATCACCTCTTCTGCAGGGTTTGTCAGTGCTTTTAACCCACAGTGACAGCCTTTCTGTAGCACAGAGGTGTTACTTTCTCAAGATACTAAACTACTGGTAAAGCACAGCCTGGACTATCCAGGCTTTATTCCAGCCCCATGGCTTCCCAGAGGCTATTGGCTCCAGCGCTTTGCTCTTCCAGCTCAGGGAAGCTCTGCTTATTAATGGTGACAACATTATCTGTCAAGCACTTTTGCATCTGTCTCTCCAAGCAACTGTGGTTCCAGGAGGAGCAACTGTTCAAATTTTTGTTAGATTCATGTTAGCTTCTGGGAGGTGAAAGCCTACTGGCAATCTGGTTCTACCCCATCTTTCTTGATCACTTCCACAAACTCAGTAAATGAGAAATTTTGCATTAAAAATATACAGTATTTCACCACTCACTGATGCTGATTTCTTCCAGCAACTTCACACGGTGTGTACATTTGAAACAGATGGTGCATTTGATGGAGTCTGGGCCTTGCCTCTAGGTAGCAGACCCAGACTTCCATGGACTGTTACGAGAGGCACACTGGCCTTGGGATTATCGATGCTGTGCACAGCATCAGGGAGCTGCACACCCATCAAATGGCAATGACATCAGTTTCTCTCTGCACCTGTGTTAGTGATTGCCACCAGCATGGTCCTTGATAGTATCCAGAAAACAGGTCTTTACTGGGAAAACTGGCACAAACTGTTCTCTGATACATTCACTCCTTGGTCTCATGGCAGTACTAACACTGGAACTCAATCATAGAGTATTTGAGGACTGTTAGAAACCTGATAGTCAGATTTAATAAAAAAAATTGCTAAAATAAACAGAAAACACAGGAAATTATTATATTGTTTTGTCTCCATATCTCCAAAAAGTGCATACGAAGGCCACCTCTCAGAAGTCGAGGAAGAGCAGTCAAGTACTCACATTAAAATGCACAGCCATGCTAGCAGAGCTAATTACAGGAGAGCTCCAGGCCATTCTGGGTTACATGAGGAGCCCTGTACGTGAAGCATCCACTTTGCTAAATACAACCTGAAGGTTTTGAAGGGAAATAGAAGTGACTTTAATGAAAACTAAGGACAAAAAAAAGAGAGACTGAGAGTATAAAGTCCTCTTAACTAGCTGGAAGTTATGATGAATTATGGGCCAATTAATTTCCTGAATTAATGGTTATTATTTTCCAAGTGTCCATCTCAGTGGATCATGAGGCTTTTCTCAAATACTAATTTTTCTATGGTAAAGATTAGGATGTAAGCAGTGTTGGAAAGAATACAAATTGCATATTAGACAAAATCTTCATATTAGGGCAGTTTCATCTTAGTTCTCACCTATAGATTCACCTTTTCCACACTTGTTATGTAAGCTAATACTCAGGTTTCTTTAACTGTAACCTCACAGAAACTGCAAGGGGTCAAACTCTTATAGACTTTTCAGAGGATGGTATTTCCTTCTATTCTAAGTATTTGAGCATTTTAGATGTTGTTTTAGGCAGTTTTTGGTTGTAATTGATGCAGAATTTTGGGGGAGTTGTTCACTGATGACCATGATGCTGATTCTGATCCATCCAGCATATATGTCTGTTTATGAAAACATTGCTGTCAACTGGTAGCTAATATCTAAAACTCAGTGAAGTTTGGATTCAGTATGGGATGAGGAACTGAAGTGCCGAGATGCTGACAGAAAATCTCTTCCTTCCAGTGGATGGGGGAGGGGCACCTGTTCCCATTCCCTGGGCCCCTCCACTGCCAGGCACAGTACACCCCAGCAGCTGCAGGGAGGTGGTGTGTGTGTGCAGGAACATCACGTGCTGCGCTGAAGACATCTTTCTTCAGGAAAAGATGGACAGCGCGAATGTGACAGGTAGATAGTCATCAAATTGCCTTGTGCACTATGGGAAGGCTTTTGGGTTTGACACTGCTGAGTAAGATAGAAGACCTGATACAGAACAAGACAGGTATTGAAATGTACTGTCTGTGAACACTCACTTCAAATTTAATAACTGCAGAGTTTACCGAAAGCACAAGGAAGACGGAATTTTGCCCAAGTAAATTCACTCAAATATGACATAAAGAATTTCCATGGGAAGCAAAAACATTTCACTATCTTCCATCTGTAGAAATGGATGGATTTTTATGCCTTTCAAATTAGCTTACCCAAGTATCGAGGACCACCAGACCTTGCCAGAATCCAGCTGCATCACTTAGCACTGCTATTGTTTTCAGCACTACACCAGGAGTTATCTGCAACCTTCTGCCTATGATTGCTATACGCTGAGGGTGATTCTTGTTAGCAAGTTCCTTTTGGCATTCAGAAGTATTCAAAAGAAAGACCAAAATAGTGGCCTCTAGGAAAATCCCATTTAGAAGAAGTCCATGTTGGGCAATTCAGATGTTTGTCTTCTCATTTACATGTTCTGAGAGTTTGTAAGCAGGTATGACCTGTATGTGACAGTCATGCAAAGGAAAGAGGTGTAGGTGGGTTTATTTTACAACGTATCTTGAAGATGTGGCCTCTGTGAATCTCTTCTTTGGCTTACGAGTTACGAACCTATGTCAGTATCTTGTCTGTCTCCTTTTCAAAAAAATAAAATAAAAATGAAAACAAAAATAATAAAAATTTATTTTTTCTCCATTTGAAAGAAAAATAATTAAAAAATCTTTTCCTCTTTAAGCTCATCTTTGTCTCCTGTCTTAGAGATATTTGGGTCTCTTTTGTCCAGATGTTTTCCACAGCAGTCTGGTGTACTGTGATCTGAAAACAAGCACCAAAACAGAGATGAAAGACTCATCTGCTTTAATCAGATGGTCTCCTGAAATTGCAGTCCCTGCCCACTTTCTCAAAGAAGCAGCTTGGATCATGACAAGGTCTGTAGCCAGCTCCCATTGCGCAGCACATGGCTCATCTAAGGGCCTGCTGAAGAAACCTTCAGCCTTCCTCTGTGACCTGCTTCATTCTGATGAAGAAGAACTTGGGTGAAAGGGGGAAGATTGCTGCACTAACACAGATCAGTAGTTCTAAGTGAGCTGGAGTTTGCAGGCAGTTTTTCAGATTTTGGGGTGTCAATCAACATGAAGATGGAAACCAGACACCTGGAAATTAATATTGAGGAGAATAAAATTTTGCTGAAAAGGTCAGTAATGAAAATATCCTCAAGTGAAAGTACAGTAGGAAGAGGTAATAAAGCAATGTCTTTCAAAAGTTGGATTCTACAACACTATTCATAAAAAGATATCATCCATGGTTTTCATTTATTTTTTCCTCACATCCTTGTTCATATTTTTTTTATCTTACTGTACTGAATGAGAGGAGAGGATGGATGTGATACCAGCTGTGCTTAGACCATTTCAAAAATGCTGCTCACCTGGAATAAAAAAATAGCTATCCTTCTTTTTGTAAGAATTTTGGAGAGTCCAAGTAATCCTGTGATAGGTATATGACAACAAATTTGTATTTTGTTTAGCACTTTGGAGCCCAGGTCTTGAGCTTCTGTATAATTTTATTCTGTTTATTACTATCATTACTATTATTGTATTAATCTTCATCATTATTATTAATAATTACACAGAATCATCCAAAGTTATTTCCCTCCTTACTGCCATAAACCATCCTGGAGTCCATAGGGTACTGATCTGGCTCATTTTTAACACAATTAGGTTCATTTCCAGAATTTGTATCTGCAATTGCATTTCTTTTTTTCAAACAGTTTCTCGTATCAAGAATAGGCCTATTAAGACATTGGATCAGACATTGTTATCAATTTGTGTACATACATTTTTTTCAAATAAAATGTTTTCTACCAAAACATTGCAACTAGCGTCTACAGAGTCCTTATGGATTTTGTTATGCAGAAAGAGCTCTTAACATGCAGTGACACCGAATGTTCTGAGTACCAACAGACAGTATCTTGCCTGTGACATCTGACTGTCATGTTGTCGTGAAAAATATCTGGATGATACCATGAATGTGTTTATGGGTGGTTTATTTTAGGAGTTATGATGACAAATCCATGTTCTTATTTTACACTCTGAAATGAGCAGCTCTGTGCTTTAAGAAAACAAAGGGAGGGAGAGATTTTAATATCCCATACAGTGTTGCTTCTGTTTTATAAGTAAAATATGTTTATTTTTCTTTGCAGTTCTATGGACCCCAGGAAAATCTTTTAACCTTGGCAGTTCTTTATAGCACTGCACATTAATGCTGTCAGAATTTAAACTAATTAAAATGAAATGCTGCTCACTTCTCTTTCTGCATAAGCTTAAAAAAACCCCAAACACTTACTGGTGAAATTAGGGCACCGAGCAGAAATGAAAACTATGTGAAGACTAGAAACATTATGAATATGAAATCTTTGTTGTACAAATTATAGCTTGCATGTGGGCCTGGCCACCAGCCTACCTAGGAAGATGATGGCAAATTATAAAGAACTTTAAGAAGAAAGAATTGCCTAACATGAGAGCATAAGCATTAGATAATGCATGGAGAAAGATTGTAAGAGCTACATATTTTAAAATGCCACACACAGTGTCCAAAACTGCTATAACTGTTTACTTGTACTTAAAAGACACAAACAACGATGCATTAAGGAGATTGCTTAGAGAACTTCTCGGGGTATAATTGCACGTAAAGGTAGGAAACTGAGCAAATGGAGATTTGAGTTAAATATCCAGCCAAAATTTTAACACGGACGTCTAATAGAGTGTGAAATAGCTTCTGAAGAAAAGTGTTCAAAGTCACATCTCTAAAACGATTTAAAGGCAGAGAGGACACATCACATGGTAATATAATGGACAGAGAACATAGAAGTGGCTCACAGTGTATTTCTAGCTTTTGGTTTACATAGTTTCTCCAGTTGTGACTGATCAAATCACCTCCTTCTTTGTTGCCATGTTGCAATGCCCCGCACCACCAGCGGGGAAAGGAAGACATCGTCAAACATTTACTGGTCAAAGAAGATGACTCTGTTGGGTAGCCGAGTGGAACATATATAAGGGAAAACTGCACCTCGCTCAAGGCTGAGTGATGGCAGCATAGTCCTTATCTTGCCATATAGAGCAGTGTCTAAGATGAGATGAGTATCTGCCCCCCCTGGCTCACCAGTTACTCCATGGCTGATAGACACCTCCCAGATGTGAGATACTCTGGGTTGTTCATATGAACTCCCCCACATCTTAACCTGTGGTTACATATACACAAAACAGACACCCAATCTCAGGAAATCAGTATTAAGTTTTCCATGTATTCTTTGTGTTAGTAATTCTTATGCTTCATTCCTGCAAAGTCTGCAGCACAGGAGGTTTTTCACTGAAAATATGTGATAAAATATCACATATCACATGGAATGCATGTTACAGAAATGAAAATTTGTCCTTTTGAATGTCCTAAGGATGTGGCTACATCTATTCTTAGGTATTTCTTTTTTTTTCTACCCCAGCAGTCCTTTGCATTGCAATATATAGGACAAGGGAGAGGGGAAATTTGGGGACAGGACATTTTCTTCTATCAGTTATGTGGGCCATCTGCTGAAACAGAAGTATTAGCCGCAGTAGTAGCAGTGCAAACACATCTCTGAAATAAATGGAAATGATGTATATATGGTTAAGAGACAGAGTTAAGGAGACCAGGAGAGAGACTCACAGTTTCCTCACATGTTATTCAATAAGGTTTTGGGTTAATTTCCTGTTTGCCTCTAATTTTCTGCTCTTTCCTTTGTAGAACAGAGATAGTGATACGCATCTGCTGTACTATTACCCCTCTGGTAATAAGGACCTCAGCAGCAAAGACTACAGAACGAAGCCAGCACTGGTTGTTAGTACCAATGTGATGCTAGACCTGATGAATCATGCTGGGAAGCAAATTTTCATCCTTGAAAGCAGCAGGATTCTCCTGGCAAGAGGTGTTTAGGTGATAGAAGTTTGATCTGAGTTACTTGATTTGCAGCTAAAAAAAAGAAAGGAATGGAAAAATGTATGAAGTGCTTAGTCTTAAAATCTTAGAATAATCTTTGTCATACAAAGTAGTTATCACCTTTCACTCTAAATCTTCTGTTCTAAACATGATAAAAACCTCATATGCCAAATTTGAAACAGAACAGAAATATAAATCAGTGGTAGCAGTTTTGAAAAGCAGGCAGTATGACTGTTTTTTGCTATGAACCTACAACCACAAGACCTGATGAGTTTTGCCTAAAAACCGGAATACAACCCCAGCTTTCAATTCACTGAAAAGAATTAACTCCCCCCGTAAAGCTGGCCAGCTAGAAAATGGGAAGGAATGCTGAGACCTTCTCTACAGATGATCAATACTTGATTCTGCTTTATAAATATGACCAGACATTGGAAATAATTGCCTAGACTCTATGGTGTTGTTATGGATTTAAAAAGCTAGCTGTAGGAAATGTAAATCAGTGAGGGAACAAGTTAGGGAGTACATTATCATTAAAAGCAGTATGTTCACACAGATAAAGCAAAGGAGCTAAGGTGTGAGCAGTGTTTACATGTGCAAAATACCCAGAGAAATCGCTGTTCAATACTACATACTCACATTCTGCGTGTTTATTTATTTAATATCAGAACAACTTAGTAATCTAACACTCAAAGTTAAAAACCTATCCATTTAACACTCAGAACAAGAGCTATCACAAAAAAAATTTAAAATTTGCGTATTTCATTGTGACCATCACTAAGAATCTGCATCAGCTGATGAGTAAGAAAGCCTATGTATTATCATCCTCAGCATCACAGTGGAAGAATGTACTAGCAGGGTAACCAAATAATCGATAAACAACTAAGCTCTCTTGGGTGTGATCTTGGGGAGAGATTGTGTCGTCCAGCCTCACAAAGTCCTGATCCAGTGAAATTCGTTTGGCACTGCTGTAATGACTAATTAATAGTTATTCAATTGCTGTCTGACCGCTGAGGCTATTAGCAAAAATTAATGAAGTGGCTGTAGGAAGAAAGTGGGTGTTTGTAGAAATGCAGCGCAGCTTTTTTTGCTGAGTGCCCTGTGACGGGTGTGCTGAAGGGACAGAGCGAACACTGGCAGGGCCATGGTTCTGCACCCTGCAAGTTCAGCATTACAGAAAGAGTGAGCTCTAGGGATGTTGGACACAGGGAAAGAAAATCTTCTCTCAACTGCTTTAGCTCAATCTACCCATAATTGTCCTCTACCAAGTTTGTATTTGCCACTTCTCCCAGTCCTTCGAGACTCAATCAACAGAGTTCACGCAAAGATCTCTGACTGATGATACGTAGCGCCACATTTTGAGATAGGGTGTAAATTACAGTGATAGATTATATTTGAATTTATCATGCACCTTTGACCACTTTATCTGCTTCTCAAACCCGATCACCTAGGATTCATTTCAACAGTTCTCAAATAGGAACAGCTCCCCGTAACTAGTATTTCCTCTTTTTCATTTCAGACATGGAGTTTCTCCTAAAACGACACCTGCGTGAGCTATTGGAAAGGTAAAAATCAGTGCTACTACAGTGACAAATTTTCTTTGCCTTGAAATGTCAGAACTTTAATGCCCCGTATATACTACATTGGGTATGACTAGAAATGGAAACTCCTGTGCCAATGGGAAGGAAAAAATCCCAGTCTCCCAGGTCTAGAAGGCTTTGAGATAGCCAACCATTAGAGTATGAATTATTTTTAAGCATATAAAACCTATCTTTGAATTGTTGTGGCTACTTCTGGGCTTAAAATATCTGGACTAGTAATCATAAAAGCTGTTGGCTTTTGAGAACGGAAGAAATGAAAAATATACTTTCTAGACTACCAAAAATCTCTCTGAAACTTTCTAAGGAAGTAGGTTTTTTAAATTTTGCTTTCTCTTTGGTTGGTTATTTCTCTGCAACAAGCTCATGAATTGACTTAGTTCTCACAACCAGTGGAACAAAACTGAGGAGGAACGCCCTAATTTTTACCTGCAGCAAATAGATAAGAAAAGATGCACTGATGTTGCTTCTCCAAACAGCATAAAATTGCTGAGCTGTTCTAGACTTACCAAAAACTCATTCTGTGTAAAGTGGAACAAATAACAGCCCACAGTGCTCTAAAATTCGGTTTAAATTTTCTGCTTGTGAGTATGGTTTGAGATAGGTCTATTAGGAAGAAGTACTAAAGATAAAGTAACCCCTGCGTCAGCACGTGTGCCTCTTCCCAGTTAGATCATGGTGGATTTGTACTCATATAAATTCACACAAAACTAGGCAAACTTTCTCTAAAGATCTGCATGTCTCAATGCTCTCCAGAATTCATTGCTAAGCACTAGCAGCAGATAGCATTTGGGACAGGTGGAAAGTATTTCACAATGGTGTCTGTTAGTCAGAACCACAGATGAAACAATCATCTGGTGAGGTATTGCTTGGGGTTTTCCCAATAATGTGACATTTTAACTTGCTGGTGTATCACTACCAACCTTCTCATCAGTGTATGGCCATTTCTTGTTCTTATGATTTTAGGAATATTGTTCCATGGTCTTTGTAATATGGTGTTTTTCCTTTCCCTCACAGAATATCTTTATTGCTCTGTCTTTCTTTGTGGCCAGCAGCAAAAAAAATAGGTTTATTCCTTCTAAACATAGAAGACAAATTAATGTGATATTAAACAAAAATTTGCACACCAAAGAAAAATGGGAGAATATATCTGTACATGCTGACAGATTGTTATGTTGTGATTTATCTGGAACAGAAACACTGAGCCAGCCTACCTTGCAGTATTCATACCACAGCAGTCGTCAGATCATCCTGTCTGCCTCCGCTACTTAATCAAGCATGAGTCTGAGAGACCACTTGGACTGTTAAGGCGCAGAAATGACTGTGTGAAGTTCAAAGGAGCACATCAGCCCTGAAGCACTTGGACAGGAATGCACCCTGCTACCTTTTTGGAGGCGACCCCCTGACTGCCTCCACTGCAGAATCATCACTTCATCGTAGTGACAAGCGTCTGCCCCATGTAACTTCTCACTTCTGAAGGTAGTCTTCTGTGACAGAGAGAGGCTGTTTACACTGGCATTTCTGCTGCACATTGCTACACTTTACATGTCTTGCCATATATTTGTGAAGCCCCAAATGACAGGTGCGTGTCTTAATAAGTTCTACCGGAGGCAGGAATTAGTAGATGAGGGAGCCTGCAGCAGTGGAAGCATCTGGTAGAAAGAAAAAACTGTCTTGTACTCTGTCAAGTGTAATTAGAGTTGCCAGTTGTCATTGCTGCTAGCATTTAGTTAAGTTTCTCTGATGAGAACCTATCTGACAAAAGTCAAAGCCATGTAAACTTATGAAAAATATAATTACAAAATAGCCTTATTGTTGAAGAGCCGTGTTGGAGTCCAACACTCTGACCAGCTTCTTTTGTATATGCCATGGGTAGAGGGTGCAAGGCTTAATGTCAAAGTTACTTATATGAAGAGATTACATGGGATTTCTAATTTAGCAGAGTGACACAAAATATACTGAAAACACAATACAAATGTAAATCTCAATTAGCAAAATATAGCCGTTGCCATGAACAGTTTAATGTGATTTTCATTGCCAGTCTCTATATCGTGCTCACTGTCACAATGGGGGATGTTCCCAGTCACCAAGAAGGATTGTGTGGGTTGAAGCCAGTTCAAGGCCATTACTCTCTTTGAAAAACTTTTCCTAATTGTTTATATGAGTCTTCTTCCATTCATGGGGTCTATTGTTCAGTCTCAAGCTATCAGCCTTACTAAAGAAGAGATAAGGGTTTCAGCAAGTTGTAAAAAAGTTACATTAAAAATACTTTCAGAATAATTTGCTTTCAACAGCAAGCATTGAGGAAGGTTGGCAATAAGCGTTCTACAACCTAATTAAGAAGGATAAACATTTGTTGGTTTTGAGTCTGACAAAATATTTAATTTCCCCCTCCCAGAGCATGGCACAAAGGGCCCCTCACAATCCACACTCTGGCATCCTCTGGGGATCTCATGCTAGGAGAGGAGCAGTGCACCACATCCAGCTGCTGCGAACAGCATCTCAGCTGCTGTTTTAGACAATTCCTATATTCTAATCCTTCCTCCGTCACTTTTAATTAGCTATAAGTATTTGTTGCTTTGTCAAAACAGTGTACCATTTTATAATTATTGCTTTGTTCCATGGCCTGTCACTTCAAAATATTTAGAAAGAGCAATAACAAAATAATAATAAAAAGGAATGATGAGGCATTTTCCTGTTTTCTTGACTAATTTAAGTGATAGTTCTTACACAACACTGCCCACAGCTAGACACCTGTATGTCCAGTGCAGCCTGTGTCCAGTTAGGTGCTTGTCTTCATTTTGAGAAATGGCCTCAACAGCTGGTGGGAGACAGGAAGCATAAATAGAAACCTTTGAGCACAGGATGTAAGGAAGGGGAACAAATTAAAAAGATGTTTTGAAAGTGATGTCTGTGGAGAAAATGTGCATTATCCAGACACAAACTGTAGTCAAGCAATAAACTTCCATAATAATCACAGAAAACGGCAGCGCTCTACCCCTCCCATGAAGCTGCAGGGTGTAATACAGACATCTGGTTTGTGAGGTCAAAACACCCACATGAAATGTTTTTTAAGAACAGGAACAAAGTAGTGAAAATTGATGAGCTGAAATGACAAAACACACCCTAAAACAAGGAATAAAATCCTGACCCTTTTTCTTTTAAAGGGCCCGGTCCCCTCAAGACATCGTAGACCGTATTAGAGAATTATTTCTCTGATTTATAAGAACTCACAGAATCAATAAAAACCTATGATATTTGTAATATTTTTGAGAAAATATAATTCCACTGTGTTCCTCCTAAGGGTAGGCTTTGGCCCCAGGCTAGGCATGCACCAGGACAATGCTGGTACAGTACGGTACAACTGGGGCAGGAGGCATCTCTGAGCAGCACCGTTTGGCTTCATGCTTCTCTTCAAGCTATGGGTGAGCTTTCTTAGCCACTTCATCAAGCCATACTGGCAGTCAAAAAATAACACAAGCAATCTAGTCTGTACATGAACAATACAATAACAAAAAGTGTCTGTTCTGGAACTAAAGACAAAGAGCAAACTGGCCTAAGTGTACTCACAGTATTATTAATTGTATGTAGACCCTGTGTCTGAGTTTCTTCTGCCCTAGTTTAGTCTCCCAAAGTAGAACAAAATTCTCCCTCTGGGTATGAGCCTATATTTAGTTGTTACAATTGCCCCAGACCACAGATCTAATGCTCCTGGATTGTCAATAGCATCCTAGATGTCTTGGCACTCATTTCAAGCAGCTCAGCCCCATTTAGGCTTGTTTGCTATCTAGCACCCTCGTGCCTGAGAGGTGATAGCAAGACATGCCTGGAACTCTCATCCCCTGCCTTTCCCCAGCTTGATATACAGACCTTCTCCTGCATCTCTCAAGTGCCCAGCGGACAAGGAAGGTGCACAGTGTGGATGGAAAAAGGGCTGACCACAGGCCTGAAAGTTGTGCCACAGCTACCCATCTGTTGGAAAGCCTGATTAAGGACGGGGCTGCCTGGCAAGGTGCCTTCCCCAGCCACTAGTGCTACTCCAGCACCAGTCTCTGAAGAGATGAGCAGTCCGCACTGCATTCACTCCAGCTTGGGCTACTGGGACCCTGTCCTTCATTCATGTTTTCGGGAAAAGATGGGAATGCATGCACACTGTGGGCTTTAACTCTCCTGGAGTAAGCTGCGGTCAAGAGCTGGAGAAAAATATGGAAGATATTTGGAGTTTATAGAGGAAACAAAGATTTTCCCATACTCAGCTCCCCACTCCTCACAGGTACTGCTCAGAGAAGAGTCTAGGGAGGCAGAAGTTCTTCTTAGCAAGGATAAGCTCTGTGCAAGGCAGAAGCTATTCTGTTCCTATTGAATTTGTAATTTCTTTATCTGCTGCCTTCCTTCAGGTTCTGTGACTCCCCGCCCCAGCACTTGTCAGGCCACACCTAGAGTACTGTGTCCACTTCCAGTCCCCACAACTCAAGAAAGATGTGGACAGACAGATGTGGAGAGGGTCCACAAAGGCCATGAAGATGATTAAAGGATTGGAGAATCTGCTCTTTGGGGAATGACCGAATGAGTTAGATTTTTAGTCCCCAGAGAAGAGAAGGCTCGGGGTGGACCTCATCACAGTATTCTGCTACCTAAAGAGCATCAAAACCAGAGGATGGAGGCTCTCCTCTCTCTTCACAAGAAGCCACATGGAGAAGTCAAGGGGCAACAGATACAAGTTGCACCAGTAGATGTTTCATTTCAACATAAGAAAGGAAGTTTTTATAGTGAGAACAATCATTCACTGCAACAATCTCCCCAATGATGTGTTAAGGTTCCCATCATAGGAGGTTTTCGAAGTGCAGTTGGCTAGAATGCTATATCATATCATGTAGGTCCCCTTTCTCACAAAAGATTGGATCAGCTGATCTCTTGAGGTCCCTTCTAATCTGGACTGTTCTATGACTCTGTGATTATTACCCTGTCTGAGAACAGCTTTTCCAGACAAAGTTCTGCTGTCTTAATGATGTCATCATAACCATACACATACGCTCCATTGTTGGATGTGTTCACATCCAGGTTGGGTGGGGCCTTGAGCTGGTCTAGTGAGAGGTGTCCCTGCCATGTCAGAAGGGTTGGAACTAGATGATCTTTAAGGTCTTTTCCAACCCAACCCATTCTATGATTCTATGATATATTTTCTCACAAACAGCGAATGCTAAGGGAGTGCTGGCCAGGTGATATGCAGCTGTCTAGTTTTGGGACTGGGGAACTGGTGAGAGCCACAAAGAAAATAGTTTAGGAGTCCTTAGGAGAAGGCATTTTTCAAATCCATGAAATCACACAGACTTTTAAACATCAAGAGCTTGATACAGCTGAAAGTAATTGCTCTGGTGCTGAAAAACAAAATTGTTCTCTAGGGATGATAGCATTCTCTAGCTAAAATCACAGGAAAATAAATAAGTTACTTTTCTAAAAGAAAGAAAAAAATGTCATTTAGAGGGGAGCAATTGTTCTTTAAAGGCAGCACTCATCTAACACAGCTACAGAAACAGTACTCTTCTCAGGAAGGAGCTTCTGTGGTTATTATCGTAATTTGTGCAGGTCCAGCTGCCTCGCCAGTAGAATGCGAAGCAGCTTTAATCACAGCTTTAACCTGATGTGACAGATATTTATGATAAGTACAGTGGTGTCAGTTGTGTCAGATGTTGTAAAGAAAAAAAACCAACCTCAAAACAATCATCTGTCAGATGGATTAAAAAAACTCAACAGTTTCCTCTGAAAGTGCTGAGATAATTTAAGAACAAAATTATAAAGAGCAAAATGAAATTTAATCAAACTATTTCAATGACAAATTGCAGCTGGGGAAGTCTCCTGGGGTTGCAAAGAACAAGTTTATATTGTCAGGTGTGTCAAAAGGAAGATTAGATGGAGACATTGTAATGGCAGTAGAGAAGCAGAGAAGGTCCTTTCCCTCAGTTGTCTGCTGTTACACCATCCCAGGAGTGCCATCTCCCAGATGATGTGGCTAAGTGACATCGCCTGTCAGTGCAGAAAGCACTGCCCCCCTCAACCTTGCACTGATGAGTACACCTGATTCTGCAGAAAAAGGCAAAATAGTCAGCAACAATAAGAAGTCACCTAATGACTTGCTCTCCTGAGCCTGCTCCTAAAACAACAGCTCTGGGTACAATTAGGGGACAACGGCCAGCACTGGATGTCCTGCTGCATGGCCATACGACAGGGACAACGTGAAGCTCTGCTTTGCTATTACATCATGTTGCTCCTCCTCACACTGCCTCGGTGCTGGTGGGCTGGGAGCACCTCATTCTGCTGATGGTCTGCTGGTGCTGGCAGGAATGGCAGGTATCCAAAGGGCAGGATTACAGAGAGCATACCTCTGCAGGGAAATACAGCCTGTTCCTCTGTGCTTGCTGTGCAAAAACATTAAGGCTAATGTGCGCCGAGTGAAGGTGGGGCTGACCAGTTTGACTTACATGATATATGCAGTCGTAATCCCTGCTAAAAGTCTTAGCACATTTAAAAGGACAGGTAAGGAGATGATCAGACAGACCTGTGAATTAATCTTATTTTTAAAAAAAAAAAAACCAAAACAAAAAACAACCACTCATCTCCTTTGTTGTTTCTGTATTTTTAATGGAAAAACTAATATGGGGAAGCAGATAACTTAGTGCCTTGCGTTAAATGTTATCATTCAAGAGTGTTGTACACAGAAGACAGCAAATATTGTAGATATGTCAGGGATGATTCAATGTAACTGAAATAACTTGAGAACATAAGCTCTCCTTCACTGCTGACAGAATAGCTAGACGTGTTTGATTTAGTTCATGCTGCTGTGCTGTGTCGCTCTGCTTTGTAAGTCCACACTTTTTCTCTTAACTCCTCAATTCAACCTTACAATTGGGAATTCAGATAATACAGCCCTTCACTTCTGATCTTAGTTGAATACCAATGCCATAATTTTATGCTTCCTTGCTTTCTTTGCTCCCTGACCTTTCATGTTTCTTGAGGGACATCTCATTTCCTCTAGCTTTCAAACACCTTAACACTTATTTCTTCATATCGGTGATACAATTAAGTACACATCCTTAATTGAGTTACAAGTAAATACATGGAATAATCACAGAGTGTTTATCTTTGTCAACCCTAGACAGGTAATTAAATAGTCTCCTTCACACTCTTTTAGGCAAACAGAACCCTTTAAACTGATATGCCGTCTTTACATAATGTCAATAGACCGTCTTCTCCTCACCTCTGTTTAGATGGGCTTGTGTATTCAATAGAAAATGCAAATTTGCCTTACTTGAGATCCAGCTAGAAATGAATCTAACCTATTAGTCTAGTTCCTCTGATTCAGAGTATACTGAAGTAGAATAAAGTTATTTCTTTACTAGAGCTGACAGAACACAATTCTAGAGGTCACACCATAGATGCAAAACCTGTTCATAATTTTGGTGCAATACTTCCTGATATGTGCTTGGTTTAAGTCTGTATATCAGCTAAGCAGAGCAGCAGATCTTCACCTAAGGTAAACTCTACGAAAAATCAAAGGAGCTGATTTCCATCAGTCAAGGATGTAGCTGATCTGCCACCCATGTCCTGTCTCTGCCCTTCACAAGAGGAGGAAACCCTCTGGTGTTCAGCACGGTGTGTACCTCCAAAGGCTCTATTGAGGAGCAGCTGAATTTCAAAACATTTATGCAAGGCTGTTGAAGAGGAATGGTCACATGCCAAAGGCTCCAATGTGCAGTCAGTTTGGATTTTGTAATCAACATGCCACTGGCTGAGCCTTCAACACAACCTGAGGTACACAAACACACAAAGATCTGGCTTTTCCCTGCAATGTATCACTCCCCTACTGCTCCCCCCAGGGCAGAGGGATTGATACTTTTCCTGCTACCTTTTTGATAGTGTTGTAGTGTGTTCTCTCTCATCATTTTCCACTACAGGCCCCAGGGGTATTAATACTCCTGAATTTAGAAGACATCCTCACGCAGCACAGACTACACAGCCCTTTTGGCCGTAGGAACAGCCATTTTCCTTTTTACAGCTTATGGTTTCTGATGAAATCCAGTTACAAACATTAGGATGCACTTCAGTCAAGTGTTGTGTGGATTACGGATCCCATTGTAAACAAGCCAGCTCATAGCAATAAATGCTAGGAACATTTGCACTGAAATCACTCTATCTTATTTTCTGCAAAATTGCTTTTACACATATATCATTGCTCTGCTATACAGAAGAAAATATGTAGAGCATAAATATTGACATTTATATTGTCCATACTTGTACATGTTAAAGAAATCATTTTTTTTAAAGGCTTTCAATAAAGATGGCTGTTGGAAGGTTAAGAGAGGGAACAAACATCTTAGCACCACACAGTACGTCTGTTTCCTTGGAGATTCCTTTTAGCATAGACATAAGTAAGAAAAGCTCACTGTTCACAGAGACGTGCTTTTTTTTAACCCAGTCTTTTAGACAGAAAAGAGATATGAATAAGGCAGTACCCTGATGGTGATGTTACACAGCCTCATGTCAGTGATACTTGGCTTTTAAATGCTTCCTTGGAGAATATGCACTTATTTATAATTGAATTTCACATAACGAATAATAATTTCCTATAGCTATTGTCATTCATTTTTTATACATCAATACTTTCCCTGGATAAAAGATAAAAGACAGAAGATAAAATTTGGAAAATTTTCAAACACTCAGGCAGAAAAGATAGCTCACAAAGCCACAAACCCAAAGCTGAGCAGTGTGGCTTGGATATACCATAATGTAAAACACTTGGGTGCCCAAGGACATGTCCAGATGCCAAACATCTGTTCTGAGATATGTAAGTAAATCCCTTGTTTCAGATATGTCTGCATCCCAAAATCAAGCAGAAAAGTTCCAGAACAGAAAGAACACAGAGAAGAACTTGATAGCCTGTGTGCTGGAGCAGTAGGCAGCCAGACCAAGGGAGTACCGAAGGCAGAGCAAAGGAGATCAGAGCAACAGAGAGCAATGTCATCAGGCTAGTATTACAGGTGCCATACGTGAACTCCAGGAGTCAGTAAAAGAAAACAATGGGGGTAGTGAAAGATCGGCATAGCGATGAGGAAGGAGAAAAGCTGAGGGAGACCAGGAGCACTCAGAAATGCTGCTGTGGCCACCAAAGGAGCAAATGGGGCTGAGCCTGAGATCCAGGAACTGGCAGGGAGAGGCAAAGCAATACCAGGTCTAGTCAGGTTTGCCCCAGCTTTCCATACACCAAGAGGCAGTAACTGAAAACAATGCATGATATGGTCTGCCCTTGCAGGCTATCAGCTTAACAAATCTGGAAGCTTATTTTTGTTATTTATGACATTCTTTCAGTCTTGCTTAGGGTAAGGCACAGCGAACTCCTGCTCACTGAGAACTAGAACTACTTGAGACCTCATGGAAACAAATATTTGAGCCACATTTATTGGTGTGCCGAACACACTCGCAGCACAGGCAAATTCTGAGCTGAGAAAATTGGTACCTGAAAAAGAATCTAGGAGTCTCAGACATGAAAATTTACAATTATACATTTCCACTGTTTAACTTATGTTTCCATTCTTTTTTTAAAAAAGACACTGTTCAAATCTTTCAGTTACTTAGGACAAAACAACCCACAACTGTGCAGCATCTATCACTGTGGGATCACACTGAATCCTGTAAAGGAAATTAAAAGTGGAAATTACCCATGTGAAGTAACATGTAATTTGAACTGAAGCATGTCACTGCAGATTTCATCAGTAGAAACCATAGGAAATGGATTTGCCAGAGTACCTTAACAATGAATGCTCTTATTCAGAAACATAGTTATTTTCAAGAGAAATAATTTTCAGTAGAGGGAGCTGCAGGACCAGTTCAGACTTAAAAAAACGAATAGCAGTTACTGCAGTAAAGTAGATAAAAAATTATTTACATTAACATGCAGAATTATTAAACAGTGTACCAGAGAGTTTATTATCATAAAATGATTTAAATTGTAGAACTCTCTACTGCAGCTTAGGGTGTGGAGAAAACAAGTGACATGCATATAACTGCATGTAAAGGCATTGTTTGACATCTTACTAAAAAATAATCTTCTCTTTTCCTGGATTATAGGCACTGATTTGTGATACAAGGACTCCAAAACCAAAACAAAGCTTTATTTCTTTCCTTATTGAAAGCTAATGGCAATATTTCCAATATGGCAACTGTAGACTGCACATCAGAGATTCAATCACCGTGCACATCAGAGAGGCATAGGCAGAGTTATTTCTGCTGTCTCCATCCTATTGTATTCGTATGCAAAAGAATACACTTCTACCCAAGGGCAAATGTTGTGTGTGTCCCGTTTTCTTGAGGTGTGTCATTTTCAAGTGTTGTCCTTTAGACTTAACATGCACTGAGCTTTTTTTCTCTTGAGACTGCTCCACCAGCACAGGCCAGTTAGCAACAGTTGAAACGCTACGCTGGTTACAGATGTATAGCATTGCTCAGTGTTAGTGAGTATTCTCCACACTGACACCCTGTGTCAGCGGCATCAGCCAAGACTGAAAAACAAGACCTCGGTAGGTGTCTGAACAGAGGAAACTGAGGTTACAACAAAATATTCTATGCTATTTACAGGTCTTGGACTACATCCAAGAGTGTGTCTGAGATTTTTGTTTGGAGCTGAGCATCTCCTTCGGTGGACCTGCATGAAGAGGCCTTGAAAACACACCTTTGCCACAATTGTTTCATCGTGTCAAATTACTCTCAAGTACTCACAGTCACAAATATGCTGTAACACTGGGGCATAAGCAGTAGTGCTGCTCTTCAGTCGTTGCTGGTGGCTGCTTCACGGCAGTAGGCCCCTCCATGTCACATCTGTGCTACCTGGCATGTGACATATACCCAAAGGACAAGGCTGCTCCTCCACCTGAACTCTTCTGCCCTGTACAAAAAAGCCCCAATGCAGTAACCTCTCAGTGTCAGTATTCTTCCAACTCATTAGTACTTTGTAGCACAGGCTGATACTCATTCAAGGAGAGAAGGGCAAAAGAGCAAACAGGAGGCTGGAGAGAGCTTTAGGTAGGAGAGCCACCACACTAAGCACCCTAGCAGCATCTCAGGAGTTATGCTGCCTTGGCCATTATTTAAATAAGGGAGGATGGTTAACTTACTGGAGACCACAACTCACAAGATCAGGCTTGCCATGTCTTAGAGATCTGGGACTTGCATCAAGTCCTTTCAAACTTCCTGGCACAGTATAACTACCTACAAGTGGTTCATTTTTAGATCTTGGCATATGAGCTACCATACAATCCAGAGTGCTAGTGCACTTGTTTTCAGGCCCTTACACTCAATAAACTGAGTGGGCATTGGCTTCAGTGAGCTGTCTGTGCTCAGCCCCTGCAGCTCCACCACACAGCAAACTCCGCCACACAGCAGTTCACATCGGCAAATTCATTATCTCTGTCATCTCTTCTATTTTGTATAATTTGTTTTATCTGCTCCCTGTTGGTTGTTGCTCCCAATGTCACTTCTGCATTCTGGAGGCAGAGTGTGACTTGTGCCATAGTCATCAAAGAGATCCATACCTTAGAACCTACGGTCCTTTGTGAGGCATGGTCCACATCAGTGCTCCTGATGACTACAAGCCACTTTTGCTCATCAGTATTGGCTTCAGAGCCATGGAGGATACCCACATCTTTCTCCTAGTACATACCAGGGTTTCCCAGCACACATTTCAATAAGTACGAGCATGGTCATCAACAATATCTCCTCTTCTGATAAAATGTCTGTAGCCTCTTTTCCTAATGGGTGCCTTCTGATTATGCCTTCACATGCCCCACAGCCTGTTGGTACTAAGACATCTGTTGATGTCTGTAGAAAGGGCACTGCAACAGTTAGCCTGACCACGTGTGCTTTTCCCAGTCTTAATGAAGACAAGAGATGCATTCCCACCTGAGTGGCTTTAGCAGAAACATTAAGACCACAGTAACTGTAGTTCCTTTTACTGCTGCCTTGCACTAAGAGCATAGGGAGGCATTTTCCATTGCACAGGAACCTCTGGCTGTCACCACTGAGGGACTGAAGGGAATTCAAATAAAGCTATGTGAGCTTTTGTATGGGTGTAGTGTTCATTGCCTTAGCCTCCATGCATGCCAAATGGAGACAGGAGTTCTGATATCTCAACAGTCTTTGTTGGAAGGTAGAAATCAGAAACCCTGGTAGAAATCAGTACAAGCAGCAGTAGCCACCCACTCTCCTTGCATGTGTAATGTAGTTGTGTCAGGTTCCTTCTGGGAGGGACAGGGTGAATCAACACCACTTTCACCACTTTCTTTTGTCTCTCTTTTAGCTCCAGTGAAAAACCTGAACACTGCTTTGCTAATAAATTTTTTCTACTTTGCTAATATACTCTTGCTGTGCTTTTCACAGCGATGTTACAGGACAGATTTATCCCAGACCAGTAAAATTTCTTCCAACAAATGAAGGCAAGGCAGACAGCAAAGGCCTTCAGTCTCCAAACCCGAGCAATTGACACAGGTGCACTGCAATATTTTGTTGACTGTGAGGCTGAGTTTGGACTGCTGAGTCTGCACAGCCACAGATCTTTTGATATCCCTGCTCAGCTCACCCCTCCTCTGCACTAGTCCACCCAGAGCAAGCATTACTGCCTGCTGTTGCCATCATAACAGCCTCAGGGTGGACCTCTCTGAGAATAGAGGGCAGCAGGCCTGTGCTTCCTCCTTGCCTCATCTTCTTCCACCAGGTCTGTAAACTCTCACACAGAATAAAATACAAATTCTTCCGTTAGCTCAAAGCTTTGCCTACACAGAGAACAAACAACACAATCTTTTGTTCTGATGAGAGAATATGCCTATGTTTACTCTTTCTTGATTCTTCTACTAACATGTCAAGGATTTTCTGAGAGCATTTACTAAGAAATTGCAACCACAGCAACACCCAGGTGTTCAGGTTTTGTCTGTTTCCCCTAGAAAATTCCAGCATTATAAGACAAAATGGAAATGGGAGGCTCCAACTATCTGAGAAGTACTTATTTTAATGGCTTTGTTCTTCTTGGGCTAGGGGCAGGGCAGCATCTACCAGTAGTGTAAACCCCTCAGTGTAGTTATTTCTCTGAGAGGTATTGCTGGGAGGAAATACCTACTCTAAATGCATCTGTAAGAGTTTTAAACAGCAATCTGTGAATACATGTTGTCTAGGAACTAACAGTATCTGATTTGATTTGAGACTTTATGCAGATATTCCTTCCTTTTTTTGGAGCAACCCTGTAAATACCAGCCCTATAGAAACAGAGTCCTTTGGTGGTAAAATCAGCTTCAAGCATCTTGTCGTGATATGGTGTGTGCTTGAATATTGTGTTTTTTTCCTTCTCTGTCCAATTAATACCATTTAGGCAAAGAACGGGCCAGAGAAGGAACATAATAGCATAGTTAGGGAATTCCCCGAAGGCAGCGAGCCGTTCTCTGTGCCCAAGGAGGACAGATCAAGCACACTTAAACACAGCAAGGGAGATCCAGCAGCCAGTTTTCTAACTATAAAAATCCTTAAATAATCTGTTCTGATGGCTAAACTGGCTTGCAGAATATACATCACTGAAAGCTCAGAAGAACAGGTTACACAGACATCTTCCAGGAATAGCACAGGTATTCCTGTATACAACCGTTTTCTGCGGGAACTCTCTCTGATGTGACAAGGTCCATGGGGCAGATCCTTAGCTGGTATGAGCTGCATTCCTACAACCTTAACCTCAGCAGCTTTGAAGTACTAACCCGGTATTTCATTTTGCTACCCAATCTCCCCCTTCCATAAACCAAAACTGCTAAATATTAACACGAAAAATAAATATTTGGCAGATTGAACAGTCATTTCAGAACGCTGCACATTGCTACAGGAAGCTGCTTTTACAATTCTCCTTTAAAACCTCTTCTAGCGATGCTGCTATTTTGGTAAAGCTTGTGAGCAGAGATGCAGAGCATGACCCAAAATTTTTTTTGAGAAATATGTCTTCACAACAGTGATGAAGCTTTTATTTTGTTTACCATCTGTAAGAAGACACACTTCTAGCAATCTACACAAACCTTTAGTGCAAGCTTTACAGTTAAAGTACACACATCTGGGCAATGCTTTCCAGCAAAGTAAATAAATAAAATAATCTGTATTTTTTTTCCTATTTCTTTATTTTTCTTATTTTAAAAATTTGTTTCACAGTTGTTCTCTTTCATCCTTTTCAGAATTTGGGTCTCCATGAATTTTTAAATTTGCATCACCTCTGTTATTCTTTCAGCATTTTTCCTTTATGAATAATTATTTTTCACCTTCTACTTTTTTTTCCTGTTCTACACTATTGAAGTCTTCCCTACATGCAAAAAAATCCAAACCCATCTATTCATTTTATTTATTGCTGGAGGTTTCCTATGAAATAAGGCACAAAATTGCACTTCAGGTGAAATAGCTACTAAGAAGAGCAAGTCATCCTTTTGAGATGTAAAAATCTTAAAGGAGACTTTTGAATCTTTTGAAGACAATCTCTTCCTGGTGATTTTAGTAAGTACATATCAGGAATAATTTCTAAACAGTAGGAAATGGAATTAAAAAGAGTTGTTAATCCTTTCATTGCAGAGGATTTGAAATGCATGACTGATTGCAGAACAAATGCCCCACCCCCTTCTAATTAATGGGACTAGTCACACATTAATTAAGAACACGCATAAGCCTTTGGAGGACGTACATCATGTGCATGTCACAAAGACAGACGTATGGGGAGACTGTTGCTTCATTACGGACAGAGCTCATTTACTGCAACTTGAACATCAGTTAGAATCTATTAACTATCCCGTTGAAAACTTGAAATAAGAGTAACGTGACTAATGAGAATTAAAATGATGGATTCCTATTATTCATTTACTTCAATAGGGGTTAAGGGAGGAGTTTTAGGGAAACAATACTTGAATTGCAAGATTGAGGTGTTCAGAGAAATTTCTAATACTACACCCCATCTTCCCACTCACACCATAAGACATCCCTGCAGACATTGCCCTGTCACATAACTGCATGTAGTGAGCTGACCTTGGCTGGCAGTCAGGTGCTCACTCAGCTGCTCTGTCCCTCTCCCTCCTCAACAGGACAGGGTAAGAAAATATGACAACAACCTCATGGGTCAAGATAAGGACTGGGAGATCACTCCACAACTGCAGTCAGGGGCAAAACAGACTGGACTTCCGGAAGATCAGTTTAATTTACTGTCAATTAATAACAGAGTAAGATAGTAAGAAATAAAAACAAAATTACCTTCTCCTCTCTGCCTTCTTTCCAGGCCCAATTTCACTCCTGACTCTTTTACCTTCTCCCTCCACATTGAGCGGCACAGGGGAATGGGAAATGGCGGTTGTGGTCAGTTCACAACACTTCACCTCTCCCTCTCCTTCCTCCTTCATAAATATTTCCCACTTGGGTCTCCCATGGGCAACAGTTCCTGCCACAAAACCTGCTTATGCATATGCTCCTCTTCACATCTGCAGCTCCTACCACGAAACTTGCTCCAGTATGGGCTCTCCACAGGCTGCAGCTTCCTTCAGGACACATCCACCTGCTTCAGCCTGGGGTCCTCTACAGGCTGCAGGTCCACATCTGCTACATCCTTAACCTCTGTGGGCTGCAAGGAAGCAGCCTGCCTCAACACGGTCTTCATTACAGGCTGCTGGAGAATCTCTGCTCTGGCACCTGGAGCACCTCCTTCCTCTCCTTCTCCAAACTTGGTGTTTTCCAGGACATTTCTTTATTTTCCCCGTACTCCTTTCAAAGCTTCTGTGCAGCATTTTTTTACCCTTTCTTAAATATGCTATCACAGAAGTGCTACCAACACTGCCCGTTAGCTCAGCTTTGGCCAGTGGCAGGTCCATCTTTTAGCTGACTGGTACTGACTGACATGGGGGGAGCTTTTGGTGTCTTCTCACAGAAGCCACCCCTGCAGCCGCTCCAGCTACACAAAATCTTGTCATGTTAACCCAATACACTTCAAAAAGCAGAAGTCTCCTTTAAAAAAAGAATGTTCTCCTTCAAAAGGCATGCTCTTCAGTGCTCGTTGTTCCTCTACAATAAACATGCTTTACTTATTAGAATATGTTCTGCTTCTGGAATATTTATCGCAATGAAATTCAAAAATGGCATCTATTTACTATATACTATTTATAGTATAATACATATTTCGTGCTTCTTGGAATGGTAGTTTTCTTCCACTCTTTGTAGTTTAGATTTTTCCAAAATAAGTAACTCCAAACACTTCCATTATAAAGTAAGTTTCTTCTCCCCCCTTCAATCTTTAGTTTACCTTGGTAGAGCTGCTTAGTTTTAGCCTAAGTCCAGCTTCACTAGTTGTTTTCCTTCACTCTCAGTGTTTGTCCACGCTCACACTCAGGACAAAGCTGTGGTCGATCCAAATGGAAGCTTACAAATTACTTCTCCAGCTGGTTCCACCTGTCCACACACTGTGCACACTACTGCCAAATGTCTGTCAAATGTAAATATTTTTTTCAAATCAAGTTGTAAAAAGAAGAAAACCACTGTATTGCTGTATGACGTAATTTTATTTTTTTCAATTAAATGCCCCAGCGTCATAAAACAGAACACATTTTCTGATCTTGAAGCCAGCAAGATTGGGAAAAAAAAGAAAAATCTAACTTGGTTTTCCTATACATAATTTCCACATTGAGACTACATTCAGAGAAAACGCCCTAAAATTAAAATGTAAGCAGACATTATTTATGCAGCTCTCTTCTTAAAAATAAACTGGACATGTCATACAACTAACATTTGGTGCTTTGCTAGTATAATATGCTACGAAGATAATTACTCAAACGCAACTATGCAGCTTCACTATTACCCAAGACCTTCTCATATTATTATGTTGCAATACCTTTATTATTTACTTCACACTTCATTACCATACTACAGAGAGATCTTTTCTCCTCTTCTGGTGTCTTGTTTCTCAGAAAGGAGGCCTTCACCGTGGCTTTCTTTGGAAACACCACACACTCACATTTCAGAGATTAAAAATATTGAAAGCATTTAAATATACATTCACAATGAGATTAAGCCTCCATCGTCCACTTGCTAGTGAACGAATGGAGAAGAGCTAGTCAGCATTTAGTCCTCTCCTCATCTATGATAACGTGATCTGGATAGCTGTAATGCCTCATAAATGCCCTCATCGGTTGGTGAGTGCGTACCATCGTCTTGCACAAGAGTTACCGTAACTTGAAGCCTGGGTTCTCTCACAATAGTCACGGATAGACAATAATAACTGTGTAACTCTTTAAATAAACAATGCTTCCAAAAAACATCTGCATTTGTAGAACTGCATCATCTCATTTTCAATGGGGTTCTTAGTTCAAGTACAATTTCACTTATTAAACATGGCTTTAAAAATACAGTATACATAACACCTGTGTTACAAATGTCTGAAAAATATTGTATCAATCAACATTTCAACTCTCTGCTTTAAGAAGGAGAGTAAACAGCAGCACTTTTGGAAAAGTGTTCAAATATTTCCCTGACATATTATATAACAAAAACCAGATCCTAAACTTGTATAACTGCACTTTAAGCAAATACCATTTGCAAGTGTTTTTTGTCATATGAAGAAGTACGAACAATACTCTGCAGCAAAGGTATATCACACCATTTTGATATTACATGAAACTGGAATGTAAGTAATTAAAAAAAAAAATAAATCTGCCATTCATAACAATTTTCAAGTGCTTCAGTAATGAAATAACCAATCACCATGGCTTACACAGAACGAACGTGAGACGTACAAAACCAATAAAAGCTGAATAATAGAAGTGTCAATAAATATACATGAATAGAGAATCATTAGCTGTTCAGACATCAAAAAAAAAAACAACACTCAGATACAATGAATTTTAAAGAATTGACAGAAGTGAGCAGGAGCTAACTTCTGATCCTTAAACAGGAACACATCTGTACAAGAAGAGCAAAATTTAGCCCCAAGCCTACACACAGAACATGTATGTGCCACAGTACACAAATGCATATGCAACTTAAACAATTGGTCCATCGCTATATAGGATAGTCTAATCTTCTTGCGATAAAAAAAAATTAGCACAGTGAATTCATGATTTATCAGATGCCAGTTTCTTCCCTTAACTTCAAAACCAAATTATTTTGTTTTGTATTTGGTTAAATAAACATTACACAAAAAAATTTTCAATCATCAAATCGCATTTTTAAATTTAACATTTCAACATCTTATTTTGCAAAGACATTTTCTCATATGCAGTCAAATCTCCAAATAATTGCATATTGAAGAGCGAAACTTTTCATATGTTATTTTTAGATATTTTAAAAAGAAAGAAAACTTGCTGGTGTTTCAGAAGATATTTATATTTTCCTTTGTCTGTGCCTTCCTGGTATTATGTAAGTATCCCTGCAAGTGGCTTGCAGGACATTTCAGTTCCAGTGTATGGTATTTGGTATCATCCAAACAGTCATAAAACCCTTTATAAGCCCAAGAAGCAACATGCAAGGAAGTCTTTATAAACAGGATATACAGGATAAGGTATGATCTGTATAGAGATGTGCTTTTAGTTTTTAAAGTATTTCTAAACTCTTACTGTTATTACTTAAAGCCAGGAATGTGTGTTTGAATTGCATTGATAAGTTGCAAGGTATAGTCAGAATTACAAAATGAAAGATTTTTTTTTTTTACTAAAGAAAAGATGCAAATGACAACATTGTTGTCCAGCATTTAAGCCACAAGCAACTACATAACACTCCCAGAAGAAAAGATCTTCTCAGGCACTGAAAATATCTTATCTTGGTTTGATGACAATGGAAAGTCCAATGTTTTATAACATTTAGATATTATTGCAACCTAACTGCTAAATTAGCTCTCTAGAAAAGCACAGAGGATTTATCAGTTATCATGAATACATATATATACGCCAACCCTCTCTTTTCTAACACCAGTTAGATTATATTGCTTCGAGATACAGTTTCATGATTACAATGTTTTTAAAAAAATGACAAAACGTAATGTCTAAAATTATACCGCAGCCATCAGAAAAAAAATAATCTAAAATTTTAAAATACTTGTCAATTTGACTAAAATGCATATTTACTCAATTTCCTTGAGCTTTTATGTTTTCTTCTCCCCATTGGAGGAACAATGTCTATAGTAATTGTTCAATGCTACTCTGGCTGCAGGCAGCTTCATCTTTACAGTTCTCTTCGATTCCTCTTGCGAATAGTTTCATTAACTGGCAGTGAACCCTGAAAAATATGGAAATTAATTAATAGGAAATAAATGGGTGCTACATATTTAATTCTAATAACTCATGAATTTCAAGTCATTGGACAGAGTTCCTTGCTCCAGACTATAGAACCCATGCTCTCCTTGTTACAATAATCTCCTGCAGAGAAGGCTGGATGTTTGCATGTATCCATCACTCCTGTTACTCCTCTTCTCTTCTATGGGGCACTTAAATGAACTGATCTTATACAATATTCATAAAAATCACTTTGGACTACTAAGTGATGATGTTTTAATGGAACACACTTACATGTAAATATTTTGCATTGTGGTTTTAGTTCCCTTTGTTCCAGAAAAAAAAAAGAGCCCTTGAAATTTCACAAACCTCCATTCCTTTCTAATTCGATTATTTGCACAACTGCAAACTTCTTTATCCATATGTCAATGTCAGAGATAAGACCGTGCTGTGTGTCAAAAACCACAAAGTATGTCTCATAGAAGCAGTATGTCTCAAAGATGCTCGCATAAGTTTAACAGGAAAAGCTATTGCTCAGAGTAATGAGGTACTTGATTCATTTAAAAAAGAATCCTTCCAACATCACCTTTACCTTCAGCACTTCAAGCATATAATATCCATTCCTGAGAAATAAGTATTATTTGAATGGTATCCACCTATCTCAGTCCGAGTGATCATTTACAATATACATGGGTGGAGTATTCTCTGGAAAGGATTCAAAAAAGTAATTAAAAAAAAAATTAAAAAACATTAACTTTAGTATCACAAGACTCAAATTTGACACGCAGCAGCACCTTTTTGGGATGTCTTTATGAGCATCTTTTAAATAAATGAAAAGGCTTACTGTTTTCTGGTATACAGAGAGAAAAATCAATACTTACCTCACTTCAATTGCTGAACTGTCCAGAGTTTCTCCATCACAATTCCAGGTGCTATTAGCAATATGACAGCAACAGGCTGGATGATCTCTGCAGAACTGGCCAAAATGTTTCTTTCCTATGTCCGTGACATTGCTTTCATTGTCTTCTGAAAGCTTTGATGTAAATTGAAAACACTTCACTCGATAAACATCTACAAATGAGAAGTCAAACTACAAAGGAAAAAGTAAATCAAAACAGGCAATTACAATTAGTTAAATACATTTGATGTGTAAAGCAACTCAGCGTGCAGTATTTAGTATTCAAGCAAGTCTGTCCACTCCAATTTTCTAGAAAAGCTTACCTAAGGCAAGAGTGATCCTTATTTTTTTAAAAAACTACACAAGTCAGAAACAATAAAAGCCAAAAGGGAACCTTACTTTTCAGTGGTTCTCATCAAGTAGCTGTGATTGTGCCACTTTATAGATAACTAGGTAACAGGTTCTGAGAACATGAGTAAACAGAGTATAAAAGCTATGAAAAAATATCCTATAAAAACTATTATAACAGGGAATCGAAGTCAAAAAGGTTTGGATTGGATCTTTGTACCGTCCTTAGGATGTGTTCAACTACAGCCCTTAAGACACATTGGCTTTTTTGAAAGCTGCCTACTACTGCGTTTGGAATAACGCCCTGAAGGTGAGAATTCTATAGCAGTCTGATCACATCACAGAGCTAAGTGTATACAAAAGTAAGTATAGAGGGCAATATTACTATATTCCATCAAAATAAAAATGATTTAACTAGTTAATTCAGAAAAGGTATGAGAATTGAGAGATTTCTCTAATAACAGAGGCTGAAGATTTACACTACAATATTGTACAAATGCTTTAAAACAGGCTTTGTAAACGAAAGGAACAATCAAACTAGAGGGTGTCCCCACCTGCCTTGAAACCAATTTAACCAATATGGACTGAAACATATAGCAAGCTGAACAAAAACAGGCATGTCATTTAGCAAAGGCAATGGAGTATGTCTGTGTGTGTCTATGGGAAGGGAGTGTCAAATAAGCTAAAGCGAACAAAAAAAATTTACCCATAAACCAGTCTGTATTAATGTACAGTCACCTTTTTATCCCTTTTTCTTTTCATGTTTTCTTAAGTTTTCAAACAAAATTTCCTACTTTTATGATAGACACTAACCTGAGGTGAGGACATACGTACAACCTTACACAGAATCTACACAGCAAAACCAACATATCCTAAACATTGGGAAGCACTGGAGGGGGAACGGGCACACTGGCAATCACAAAAAGCATGAACAGACCTCCTAGGTCTTAAGTTCCATTGGCTTTTAACTATAAACTTTGAAGCTGTCAAACTCCACACTTGGAAGCAGTGGCTCATGGATACAACAAGGCTCACTAAGCAGGGTGCACAGAGCCACCCATGAATGCCCTCATGTCTCAAGTCTAAGCAGAATGGAGTCTCTCGATAAAAGTTGAAGTCAATTTGAAAAGCAGCCAAATAAAAAAAATATCAACAGTGAGAGTGAGTGGGAAGGAGACTGAGAATAACAGAGAGGAGGAATACAGACACACAATGTCCCAGGGAATGGTAATGAGGAAATACAGGAAAGAGAATCTATACTAATTCTTCTGCAGAGGAGGAAAAATAGCATCATAAACAGGTGAGATTTATATTGCTTTTATAAATAGATATGACGTTACTCCATTGTTCAGATAATTTCCAGAACATGCTAATAATATCAGGTTGTGACAAATATTAAATATATATATTCACAGCTATAGCTCTGGTTTCAACAGATACTACAAGGCAAAGCAGTGATGAATCTTCCCTTGTAGTTCATCCTGACAGTCCCAACCTAGGCAAAGGATAATTTTGAACCTGAGTGCATAAAGCTCATGCCCTTGTCACATATATGGAGTAAAATTCTGCTAAAAGTCTGCAGTTTACAATCAAATTGCAGTTCTAATAACTTTATTCTAAACCACGTTTTTATACCATCTACAAAAAGTGATTTATTATTCTTCACTGCACCTTCTATCTCAGCTATGTTACACTTCTGTGAGCAGATAAATACATGGGGGCACAGTTGTGACAAAATCACTTTTAAATATTGTCCGAACAGTAAATACATGGAAAATGCTATAAACCAGAATTCAATTAGCAAAAGTAGAACTTTGTTAGATAGCCAATGCCAAAGACTTAACTTAGCTAAAATGATTATTTTTTTTCACGGTACACCTCTCAAGAGCATGTCACCCAAAATGCGTGACCTTTTTTTGAAAAGACCTGCTTTGCAAACATTCTTTCTGTCATATAAGAATATAGATATTTACAACTTGGACTGACTCTGGAGAATTCATTTGTCAAAGGGAATGCACACCTGATCATCTTGGTTGGTATGTCTGACAAGATACCGTAGAAAATCAAATCTGGAGCATTTACGAACTAGAATGAGGTCAGCTGAACCATCTGCCAAATGAGCTGCTGGTGAAAGACCTTTTGGACTTCGTGGACAGGCACAGCTCATATTTACTGCATTGATGGCTAGAAATTTCCCTTTAATAACCTTCCATTCTTCTTCATCTTCTGAAACACAGCAATAAAGGAATAAATACAGGTTATTTTTTGATCTACTCAAAAGAACACTAAAAATCAATCATTCTTGGCAACTTAAAAGTTTCTACTGGGCATAGTCACGTACTGGCAATAGATACCTAAAATAAACTGCATTAAAAAAAAAAAAAATCTATTTTTCATACACTAAAAGAGAAAGTTGCTTTCTCCCTTTACAGACTGTAATTATCTACTAAAACTGTTCACCATTTCTGACACATGCACGTTAAACTCAGGTTCAATGTTATTTGGGTAAAATCACAAAGCCTTAGGCAGGGAAAAGACAAGGCCAAGTTACAACTCTTACACTGTGAAAGCTCAGTAAAATTTTTAACTTTTTAAAAAGTTTATTCTTGCTCTTTATGTTAATGCTAAATAAACAAGGATGCAAACATGGTGGGGTTTAGTATTTGATTTCTAAGTTAATATTCCTCTTCTGCCTCAGTATCACAAATTATATTACAAAAAAAAAAAAAAAAAAGAAAAGAAAAAAAAAAGACAAAAAGGGAAAGGATGACTCAGGGTTCAGCAAAGACCAGCAGGCAGCAGATCAGGAGTCTGTTTCCAACCCAACCCCAAATGTCTGAAGTTGAATACTATTAACAGAGTCAAACTTTTCTTTCCAGAAATCTTCAGAGATTTCTGGAAAACAATACAAAACTCTGTTTTCAACAATATAAAACCGTTCTGGTAGAGATTAGACCTAGACTGAGCTTAAATGTATGATGGTATCAATACTACCAAGAGGCAGAGGAATTTTCAGGAACAAAGAAACACTGATAGGCACTGTACAGAATTGTCATCTAAACTGTATTTTCTTCAATATGGAAAAAAATAGATTAAAAATGCCTTTGTATTTTCAGATAGCACATAATTGCCTCCCTCACTACAAGACAAAAAAGCCTAGAGCCGCCATAACATGCCTTTTCTTCTCCCAATATAATGAATTCGGATACTTCAAATTAACAAGTCCACAGAAATAATGATTGCAGAAGTGTCTATGGAGATGCAGGTGTTTCTAAGATTGGAATTCAGGAGTGAAATGCCATTGTTGATGATGGCATGAGGAATGCCATGCTGAGGAATGAACAAAAAAATGATAAAGTTTGTTTACATAAGCTTGTTAAAGTTTGATATCAAACCACAGTATGGTAGAGTTCTTGAGGCATATTAACTGGTATAGACTTAGAAATCTGACATTATTTAGCTCCCCACATTTGAGTTAACTTACAGTTATTTTCAAGGTACTTCCTTGATGGGACTATAGATGACATTGATATTATATATCTCTGATATTCTTTACTGTCTTAGTTTTAGGAACTTCACATTTTACTTTAGAGAATCATTATTACAATTGCCTAGATAACTTTGGACTTAAAGTCTGTGACGCATTCATTTTGAACAGATCTTTTCCAAGCTTTAGCCATCGGAAAAAGAAGAAAAAAAATAAGAAAAAGTTTTTGGAAAGTATTCTGTAGTTGTTCTTTGCAATTTGAACTTTCCTTGCTTCCTTGAATTTTTATTCATTGGAACTTCTTACTATCCACTCTTTAGTAACAGAAACAAGAAAAACATGATTCCAGGAAAAATAGAGTACGATTACAGTGTGACAGAAGACTTAAAGGAAACTAAAAATTTTATTTTTTTTTCTATCTAGACTACCCTCTCTTTCTTCTGATAAACAAAGCAGTAATAGCAAGAAAAAAAAGCTCTTAAATTTGACATTTTCACATCTTTTTCTAGAGTGGTTTTAGTATTGCTTGCTTTACGGCTGATCTTTTTATGTTGCTTTCAAAAAACGACACTACAGAAAGAAATTATTTAAATCAGATTCAAAATGTGTATCTTAAGAGAGATGAGAAAGATTTAAATGTCAAAATACAGAATGACTTTGTAAAGGCTGCAGGCAAATGATGAGGCCCGGCTTTGAGATGAAGCTAACTGAACAGAAACTACAGGAACTAGAAACATCTGTGTCCAGAACTATACCAGTGCTTATTTGCAGGGAAACCAGGCATTTTTTCTCATACAAACAACATTAAAACGCCACCCTTCACATTTTTATGTACTGGGCCCAAAGAGAAAAAAAGCGCTTCCTGTTGTTTAAAGGAGTTTTTTCCAAGAAAACAAACTGAGACCAGAGGCAAAACTTGACCAACTGAGTCTGCGTATCTTACCCCAGCAAGGCCACAACTGTACCAATATCAGTGGTACAGTAATATCCAATATTAGGACACAGTAGTCAGACATAAAGAGATACAACCAGGAGGATAACCGCACACAATCCAGTACACTAATTGAGATCAGTTATTACTTGTCCAAGTTCACTGCTTCATATTTATTTAATAAACAGCTTCACAAAGGGTGACTTTTTTGTTAACAAATACAAACTTTTAATACTGTTTTATTCTAAAACTTATCTTAATGAACTGCTTCCTTTTATGCTACCTCACAGTTTATCAGTGAAGTCCTCACAAAAAGAACAGAGTCCTAACTCAGAGAATACATCTTTCCTAAAGAAAAGAAACCCAACACATTGAAATGTGCAAGTAATTAGTATAATTTTATCAGAACTTTCTGAGGCTTAGGGGGAGGAGACACCTTATACATTTTTCACATATTTACATGTATTTTCCTTGAACTTAGAGAAACAATGGATTATCTAGTAACTCAAAATGTTTCATAAAAACCCAAACCACACACACTTAAATATTCTGAAAAATAATTTGTATAATACTACACCATCATACTTTTTATGACACGTTACCTTCATGTCTTAATCCACATTCCTTGTGCTGCTCTGTCAGCTCTTGCTCACTTCTCTTGCAAATGTAACATCTGAAAAAAACAACAATTCAGTTCCTGAAAACACAACTATTCATCAGTTCAACTCTTTTTGTTTCACCTTATCATCTCAAGATCCTTCCTCACCACAAGATACAGTGTGCTACTGACAACCCTGATGTGGCACAAATCACGATAGCCCTGCAGGCAGTACAGGTACTTAAGTACAGTGCTGAAGATTAGCGGATGTCAGAAATAACAGCATCAGAGAGCCATACGATCACAGAAAGTTGGAAGGGACCTCTGATGCAGTTCAAATTTCAGTTCAAAGCAGGTCTTACAGGATCAGGATGTTCAGTGTCTTGTTCAGTTAAGCTTTGACTATCTGCAAAGGCAGAGTCCACAAGACCTTTAGGCAACTTGTTCCAATATTTAACTGCTTAAACAGTGAAAGACACTGACATGCTGGAGCCAGTCCATCTCACAAGTGCCAAGTACAGAGGAAGAATTACTTCACCTGATCTACTGACTTTTCTTTTGCTTAGAGAGCTCAATGTAAAGTTGGCTTTCCTTACTGTAAGGACACACTGCTAACTCAGGGACAGCTCTTGTCCGCCAGGATCCCAAAGTTCTTCTTGGCAGAGGTATCATCTAGCCAGTCAGTGCCCAGTTGCACGGGACTACTCCACCCCAGGTACATGACATTTGCCCCTCCTGAGCTTCAGGAGGTTCCTGTCAGCCATTCCTTCCGCCCACCAAGGTCGTTCTTGACTTTCAACATGTAAACCAATCCTCTCAACCTTGTATCACCCATAAAACTGCTGAGAGTGCACTCCCTGCCACCATTCTAGTCATTAATAAAGATGTTGCACAATATTAGCCCCAGTATTGATCGCCGAGGGACACCATTAATAACTGTCTTCTGGTTGGAGTTGGTACTCACACCCTCCCTGGGTAGTCCAACGAGTTTTCCACCCATCAACTTACCTAGTCAATACCTCTTCAGTCTGGTTTTAAGAATACTGTGGGAAACAGTATTAAAGTATTAAAGTATTAAACTCAAAGCATGTAACACCCACTGTTTCCCCCTCACTCATGGAGCTGGGGATCTGTAAAGCCTGGGGGTAGTCTACATCAATGAAAACTGGGGCAAAGGAATAATATTCCAGCCCTGTCTGTGTCTTTTATCACTAGGTTCCCCATAGCACTAAGCAGCAGGCTCACAGTTCCTTTAGCCTTTTGTTATGATTGGTATACTTACACAATCTCTTTGTAAAACGTAACACCCTTCACTGATTTCAACTGCCTTTGAGCATTGGCTTTCTCAGTTCCATCCCTGCACGTTTAGGCAATGTCTCTGTGTTCTTCCAAAATAAGTCACTTCACTTTCTCTTTACTTCTCAGATCCTTGCTCACCACATTGGTTTTCTACCATGCTTACTCAAGTTTCAGCATATTAGAATGGACTGTTCTTGTGCTCTGAGAAGGTACCAACCAAGTCTCCCGAGTGTCTTTGTTCTCCAGGGCAGCCTCCCACAGAATCTTGCCAAAATTCCTAAATAAACCAAAATCTGCTCTTTTAAAGTTCAGAGCTGCAATTCTACTTTTTGTCTTGCTTTCTTCTCTCAGAATTTTAAATTCTGTGATCTCAATGTCATTGCTGCCAAGACTGCCATCAACTGTCACATCCCCCACTCTCCTTTTCCATAACAATACTAGCAGAGCATTTGTCTTCATCAGCGGCATGAGCACTGCATGAGTTCTGTCTTCACTACACTTCAGGATTCTTCTAAATTGCTTGTGTCCAGCCCTACCGTCCTTCCAACAAATATCAGGATGTCTAAAATCCTCCATGAGGAACAAGGAACTCTTTACTCCCCAAGACCTGGATAATAACTTTCTCCCTTTGGAGATTCTCTTGCCTCAACGCACCTGAGGGATCAGAATAGTTGCTGCAGCTAGTCTTGGAGACTGATCTGTAGCATGGACAAGACTAACAGAGCAGAGTCTCAACAAGTTTCATGTAGTTTCTGGTTTATTTCTGGCTCCTCTGTATCCTGCTCTGCTGTTTGCTCCTGTGACAACTACTCTGTCTCTGATAGCTGCATTTGTATATAGAGAAGAATAATAAATGCTAGTCCGTAACTTCAAGCAGGTGAAAGTAAAGAGTAAGGAAGAAACACTGGGAGATTAAGGTACCCCCTCGATTGGAGAAATAAGTGAAGAATAACATACAGAATTTATACAGATGTGTTTGGTTTGTGTTTGGTGAGGTTTTGGTAGTGAGGGAGGGGTCTACTAGGGTGGCTTCTGTTAGAAGCTTTTACAGGTTTCACTGGCTCCAAGCTGAACCTGCCTACAGGCAAAGCCAAGCCTACCAGTGACAGTGGAAAAGCCTCTTCAATAACATATTTAAGAGGGAAAAACCTTCTGGGCAAGTTCTTTTGTTTTACAGAGGAGTGGGATGCAAGAGAAACAACTCTGCAGACACCAAGGTCGGTGAGGAAGGAGGGGAGATGCACCGCAGCAGAGACTCCCCTGTGGCCCATGGTCAGACAGCAGGCTGACCTGCTGTAGCCCATGGAGATTAATGGTGGAGTAGATGTCCACCTGCAGCCTGTGGGCGACCTGATGCCAGAGCAGGTGAATGTGCCCAAAGGTGGCCATGACTCCGAGGGAAGCCCACTTTGGACTGCATGCTGTGAAAGGGACCCATGCTGAAGCAGTTCATGAAGAGCAGCAGCCCTGTGGGAAGGACTGATGTTGGAGAAGTTCTTGGAGTACTATCCCTCATGGGAGTGACGCTACGTCACAGTGGAGGAGGACTGTGAGGAGCCCTCCCCCAGAGGAGGAAGAAGCAACAGAAACAACTGTAACACTCATTCCCTGTCCCCCTGCTCTGCTCTGGAGATAAAGAAAAATTAGGAGTGAAGCTGAGCCTGGGAAGAAGGGAGGATTGGGTTTTTTAGTATCCAGTTGTATTTCTCACTATCCTACTCTGATTTGATTGGTAAATTGGTGGTGGTGGTGTTGTTCAAATGAAATTGATTTCTTTTTTTTCCCCAGGCTGAGTCTGTCTTTTGCCCATGACCATAATTGGTCAGTGAGATGTCCCTGTCCTTTTTTCGACTCTTGAGCCCTTTGTTGTATTTTCCCCTCTGAATCTCACTTGGGAGGTCGGGTGGGTAGGAGTGAGAGAATAGCTTCGTGGTGCTTTATTGCTGGCTGGGTGGGCTTTAACCACAACAGCAGCATAGCAGTAGCCTATAAAAAAAAGTCTAAATAGGCTGATTCCCGAGAGGACCTATCCTCAGGACAAGCTATGCCAGCTGTTGTCATGGCACTAAAACAATCGCTAAAATTGCTAGATCCAATTATAATGGGAACATTTGAGAATTTTTGAATAATTATTTCCATTTGTAGAAGCTATGAGGCATCCAGACTTTTCATTTATTAGCAGTAACACAGTATAGTACCCTTGGCATCTTGTTACTGGGTACTGTGCTGTTATGCTTTGCTTCATTTAAAATTGGGGGAAGAGGAACCAGCTAACAAAATGTTATTACATTTTTGTTTACTGACCTGATAAAATGAGGTGCTCTCTTTAATGAGTCAATAAACTTTTTTACAAGCTTGTCTCTTTCAGTCTAAGTGTTCTGATATTAACAACATTTCTGTTACCTCTATTTATGTACAGGCCTATTCAAATAGTTCATGTCAAATATCCAGAGATAAACATTAGCTTACCCTGATCTGCAGCTATCTTTATCTCGTGGAGATCCCAGTGTGTGCTTTGCTGGTTGAAAAGAAATTGTTCCTTCATAGTAGTGATGAGAAAGGAAAGTCTTGAAGCCTACATAAAAAGGTATTAAGCAGTATTAAGTCATCATAAATCCACATTGCAAACACCTCTGCACATATGTCTCGATTGTTCTTCTCTTTCCTTCTCTAAGGACTGCAGTACAGTTGCCCTGCACAAGCTCATCACTACTTGTGTTATGACGTTTTAGACCATAAAGGACAGGGAAATACCACACCACCCCCCAGCTTTTAAACATAGTGCCAATAGTGCCATTACTTTGTTTGACATTTTCAAAAATCAGTAAAAATTTTAGCTATACATTACTTCTGAATCTTAAAATCAGCCTTAAGTTCTGCTTTTGCATCTTCTTTCCCTAACACAAGACAAATCAAAGGTGGCAAAAATGACTTTCCAGTAGCACAGGAATTAGCCAAGTATTAGCTACCTAGGCTAAACCTCTCATCTCTCTTTATAATCAGTGCTGGAAGAAGGAAAAAGTTAACAATTCATTCCATCAACTCAATGTTCATGACAGAGAAGTGTCTATCTCTCTCCAACTGAAAAGAAAGTCAAGATGATTAGCACAGAAAAGACATTACCTTTTAGGCAGCTATCACTAGGTGACATATACTCAACATTAAGCACAGTGTTAACGTTATCCCCAAAGTTATGGAGCTTTACACAATGTGATCCAATGTACTTGGTGCTACAATGAGTTTAAAATCAGATTCAATCTGTTTCTGACATTTAAAAAAGCTTCAGAGAAGGTTGGTTTAGAGGGAGTACATCAATAGCTCCAATAGGTTTATATGCTGACAAAAAGAATGTAACAATTACACCAGTTACCTGAGTAGTCATATCTCATTGGACCCATCCACCGCTTCTTTTCGCTATCTTTCAATATATCTCCATAAAAACCATAACCCAGCAATGATACAGAGTACTTCAAAAACGTGTTGTTATGATGTACAGAAGAGACATCCAGAGGCTGACAGTCACCTGTGCAGATTAGAAGTGCAAAATTCTATTAAGGATTATTTTGTTTGCAGCTGCAAACACAACAGTAACTTCAACATCACAATTTTTTTAACAATAAAAATTATAAGTTGTATTAATGTCACAACCTATTTATGTCTTCTATCCATACGTATTTCTTATACATGCAGAAAGGGAAAAATCATTAGAGAGGGTTCCCCTCCCCCTTCACTCTGCCTTAGTGGGGTCACATCTGGAGTACTGTGCCCAGTTCTGGGCTCCCCAGTTCAAGAAAGGCAAGGAACTACTGAAGAGACTCCAACAGTGGGCTACAAAGATGATGAGGGGACTGGAACACCTCTCTTAAGAGGAAAGGCTGAGATAACTGGGGCTGTTCATCCTGCAGAAGAGAAGACTGAGACGGGATCTTATCAATGCTTATAAATATCTGAAGGGCGAGTGTCAAGAGGATAAGGCCAGTCTCTTCAGAGGTGGCCAGCGACAGGACAAAGGCCAACAGACACAAACTGGAACACACTCAGCATAAGAACTTCTTTACTGTGAGGACTGCAGAGCACTGGAATGGGCTGCCCAGCTAATTTGTGGAGTCTCCTTCTCTGGAGACTTTAAAAACCCAACCGGACGCAATCCTGTGCAACTCGCTCTAGGTAAACTTGCTTTAGCAGAAGGGTTGGATTAGATGATTTCCAAAGGTCCCTTCCAACCTCTACCACTTCTGTGATTTTTTAATACTAACTTCATTTAATAATTAAAAAGCACTAAGTACTCAGAAGAAAGAGGTCAGTTGGCTAAAAATATATAATGAAGAATGTACACTCATTTACCATATAGCAGTAGGAAAGGATGTTGAAGAAGAGATCAATGAAGTATCTACCGGATACTACTTAATCCTAGATGACATACTATCAGAGGACAATTCCAGCTGGGGTCTTAGGAGGTTTCTCATCAAACCTCCCACTCAAAGTAGTTTCAGCTATGAGGTTACATCAGGTTATTCAGGGCTTAACCAGCCAAGTCCTGAAAATCCCTAAGAACAGAGAGTACACCACGTCTCTAGTGTCCTTGTAGTGTAAGCTTTGGATTGGTGGTGGGTTTGGGGAGTCTGGAGGGGTGTGTGTGTGTGTGTTTCTTTGCTTGTTTGGTTTTCACATGTTTTGTTTGGGTTTTTTTCCTCTTTATTCCTGTCTTACTTTATGCCCATTGTCTCTCACATCATGAAGAACCCTTTACGTAAAAGAAACACTCAAAAATCTACATACATGTATATACATGCACATTTAATAACTCAGCTAAAATTCTATGACATACTAAATCCATCTCTTTCTCTAATCCTAGTCCAATAGCCTAAACTCTACATATGCTGAACAGATTTAACTACAGGTTAGTAATAGAGAAGCACATGGGTAAACCTCTGCAACATCAGCCCCTAAAACTGCACTCTTCAGGACTCAATAACAAGTGCTAATAAAGTAACGATCACTTGGAAATTCTATTCTTTATGCTTATGCAACATCATGATACAAAATACTACCCTGCACAATTTTTCAAATTCAGTATTAAGAACTGGGTCACTATGGTTCCCCAGCATGTGGAAAGACGGGATGGAAATCACAACGCACTGAATATGACAAGCTGTCTCCCTCAGCCCCCATGCAGTTCTAGGACTCCAGTACTAGAGGACTTTGAGAAGTGGCAATATCAGCATCCCTACGGATGACAACATATCAAAGAGCATTTACTGAAAGTAGTTGTTTTCCTTTTCAGTTCCTCCTCAAATATATGACTTGTAGATGGCAAAAATGGGGAATTATCAGCTAATTCCAGTCAAGCAGAAGCCATACTTCTGATTTAGCATGGAAGCATTGAATTGCACAGCACAACTGGGCAACTAGTACAAAATCCAACTATTCAAGTGCACACACACTTGTCAATTTTCAGAGACAGTGTCTAACTACTTACACTGTCTATTAGATTTTACTGCAATTTACAAAAGCATTCCAGAATGCGTGAATACTTAAGCATCACTTATACAATTTCAAAATGTTGTGATCCCCTGAAAAAGTTAATTACAGTACAGCGAACAATTCATTTTTAATCTCCTGTATTTCAAATCAGAGACTTAAATCCCAGACAAAAGCTTCATATTTCAACTCAGCCATTATGTCAAATTATATTTCACAAATATATAGAAAGAACTAAACAGAATTACTATTTTTGGCTATTTTAAACATTTTCATAGCAAAACAGAGAACTGTGACCACCCACCTACAATAATATGAAGAGCTGATGTTACTGGATCAGAAATGCCGACAGTTGAATAGCATACACAATCTGTTGATCCTGAAAAATAAAAAACTAGAGATTAAATCATATCTTTTCAAAGTAAGTATTATTGGCACAGTCCTCCAAATACAAGCACTGTGTTTCTTTGACCTGCCCTTTTCCGTTTTATGAAACAAAGTAAAAAGTTAAAAATACTATGTTGTAAATTATAACTCCCCACACACCTCCAGTAAGTTGAATTTATTTTTCTCCATACAAAGTACAAAGATTTTCACTATATAAGCAAGAAATATATAGCAGTCAGTGAAGGGAAATAAGTTAATTCACAGGAAACATTTCAGAATTACATTACAGCTTTTTGTATCATGCATGGAGAGGAAGGCAGGCATACACTCATTCTCCTTTGCTGTGTACTTCTTAGTGAGATCTCATGAAAAGAAGTTAACTGGTCTCCTGGTTTTGGGGGGAGTGATCTAAATTGCAGACTGTCGATATCCTCTCCTCCTCCAGCATCTTAAACCAGAAACTCCTACCTAGCTCTATCTGTTATTTGAAAAGTAGTAAATACTTGTTTTCAGGAATTAGCTTACAGATGGAGGAAAAACAGAGAGAGATGTGCCTTTACAGTCTTGAGCAAAATACCTACAAGAAGAAAGGGGGGAAGCTTTAGGTTTCACCTATATTCTGTCTTTATTACTAACCACCTTCAGGTCACTCCTCACTCAGTTATGCCCATTCAGCATTTTCAGAGATGTTTAGAGACAGGCAAATCTCCTTGATCCCTATATAAAAAAACCCAAACAACCTAAGAGCCTAATGTAAGGTTCTGAATTCTACTCTGCAGCAGGGAGTGAGAGAGAGGTGTACCGAAGTATTTTTGTTGCAGCAACTCCAAATTTATCTTGCACTTTCTCACATTCCTTTCCTGAAATTCAATTCCTTTAAAGTCAAGGCCAGATATCTGAAAACAGGCCTTTACTTTGTTCACATATACGTTCTCAGATTTTCTACTGACACATGAGATGCAGAGCAGCTCAGATACAGAGTACCTCAGTTCTAAGACCTAATCAAATTGAAATAGAAAATTAAAAAATGGAGGAATGAGCAATCACTATTTAAATCCACTGTTGGTTCTTTCTCACTTGGAAGACAGTGAGGACATATACAGTTACGAAAGGAGCAAATAAAATCCTTTCTCCTGCAACTATATCTAAGGGGTGGGTGTCAAGTGGAAGAAGCCAGTCTCTTTTCAGTGGTGCCCAGTGACAGGATGAGGGGCAGCAGGCACAAACTGGAACACAGGTAGTTCCACCTCAACATGAGGACAGAGCACCGGAACAGGCAGCCCAGAGAGGTTGTGGTGTCTCCTCTGGAGACTTTCAAAACCCGCCTGGACGCGTTCCTATGTGGCCTGCCCAAGGAGATCCTGCTCTGGCAGGGAGGTTGGACTAGATGATCTTTAGAGGTCCCTTCCAACCCCTAACACTCTGTGATTCCATGAACTCACTTCTCAGGAAATGGACACCACTTCCGCTACCAGTGAAGGGCATGAGAGAAGCTTCCGTTAAGTGAGTGCTACACAGAAGCCTGCCAGAGTGAACAAGACGCAGCTCCAGAAACCAATTAAAGTGAATATAAATGTAGGAAAACTGTGGAACAAAAGAAACAGTGTGACAAACAAGATATCTCTCTCTCTCAAAAACTGAGGTTCAAGATGGTACAAGTGTACCATTACAAGTTGTTATTGTGCAGGCAATAAGACTCCAATTTTTCTCAGTATTATAAGAGACAAGGTACGCAGATGATGTTATAATGTCCCATTTGCAGTTTTATAGCAGAAATTATTAAGTAGACTTCAGATACTGAAGCTATGCTTTACTGCCAATTTTCTCATGCTCATGAACTTCAGGTAGGCAGAAAATTTTTGCAACTTTCGAAAAGAAAAAGCAAACGAAAAAAAAGGCTGAGTAGATGCACACACAAATACCACCAAAATCTGTCTTATTTAATCAGTATAAATGTGATATAGAAAGCAAGAATAAAATGTAAATGGAGCTTGAGTAATATACCTTGATTAATATCATAGGATTGCCAGAACACTCAATTTGGGCAAGAAACTTTCATAAAGCATGACTCTTGATTAATGTTAGGTGATGGATCTTGTTTGCTCTGGTTAAACCAACAGAAAAATTATATACACGCTCTGCCAGATTTTCTTTGGGGATTTTTATGGGCAACAGCCCAAGTGAAGAAAAATAAAAGAGGGTTTTATAAGTTGCACAGAACTACATGCAAATGGAAGAAAGTAGTTGGACTGCTTGTTAACTGAGTCCTAACTCATTAAAAAAAAAGAAAGGTTTACAGTGTAGAAATTAATTTTTGCATTGGTGTTGTAGAAGATAAGAAAATTGGCATGCAAGGAAATGATTTTCAGGTTAAGACATTTAGAAGTTGTCATGTGTACATGCAACACTGCAAACTATGTCAAAGCTTCAATTCTGGTCAAGGAATCTTGTCAAGAATGCTGACAGCAGCTTGAGCCTCAATCAATGTACCCACCCACAGGCCACATCCGAAGGGCCTTAGAAAACCAGATGTACAGATGCAACACAGGATCATCAGGCTCTACTGACTGTGTTGACCAGCTGTCCCTTGACTATATCATGAGTTTAGATGCTCATGTCACCTGCTGACATCTAAACATAAGCATGAAAATTTGAGTCATAATTTCAAATTGAAACTCACGCTAAGAAAAGTAACTCCACTACTGAAAATGCCACCAAGCACCTGTGTTCACGTGCTGCAGATTACCCTGCTTGGCTTTCTACTGCTACTCCAGTACAACAGGTGTCTTGCATAGGGCTGGACACCCTATTCAGCGATGGTGGCACCATACCGTCACATGAAGATAGCTGAATCCCAACCCAAATGTCTGAAATCTCCTACCTAAATAAAGGTCTCATCCCAATATTTTAAGAGTACTGAAAATATGAAGTGTGTAGAGGACACAACTAGTCTTCGTTAAAGTAAGTATAATGACTTTGAATCATTATCATACATTATGTACACTAAAGCCCTGTTTCATTACCCATTTTCCCCACATCTGCTATTAGGAGAGATCATACAGCCACATAGTTGTTATATTGGCAAATTATTACACACTTTTTCCCCTCCCCAAATTGAAACACTGTAATTTCAATAAATGAATTTAATTATTTAAAAATTCCTTTTAATTTCATAGAATCACAGAATGTTAGGGGTTGGAAGGGACCTCAAGGAATCATCTAGTCCAAACCCCCCTGCCAGAGCAGGATCTCGTAGGGCAGGCCACAAAGAAACGCATCCAGGTAGGTTTTGAAAGTCTCCAGAGAAGGAGACTCTACAACCTCTCTGGACAGCCTGTTCCAGTGTTCTGTCACACTCACAGGAAAGAAGTTTCTCCTCGTATTGAGTTGGAACCTCCTGTGTTCTAGCTTGTACCCAGTATTTGTTGTCCTGTTACTGGGCACCACAGAAAAGAGACTGGCCCCTTCCACTTGACACCCACTTCTCAGATATTTATAGACGTTAATATGATCCCCTCTCATCATTCTCTTCTCCAGACTAAGCAGTCCCAGTTATCTCAGCCTCTCCTTGCAGGAGAGATGTTCAAGTCACTTAATCATCTTTGTACGCCTCCATTGAACTGTTTCTAGTAGATCCCTGTCTCTCTTGAATTGGGGAGTATTAATCACAGGAAGAAATAATCAAAAGATGTATTTAAAATATTAAAGAGCATGTACTCCCGATAAAATATTTTTGCTAAAGCAAGACTAAAGAAACCAAAGTGGGGGACTGCATTACATAGAACACCGTACAGCTAAATTGTCAGATTTCCCCTTTGCATGCAAATATTGTTGGATATTTGTGAATAGGCAAGCCATGGAGACAGGTGCTCAGACAGCATCTCACAAGCTTTAAATTGGTCACAGAAGCACCAAGGCAATAAGCAAACCCTGATGATTTACTATTCATGAAGAGTTCATGTCCCTGTTTCTGTGGGAGAAAAAACCCAAACAACAACAACAAAATCTAAATGCTAGAATTAATCAACTGAAAAAATATTAGACTACTTACTACTAAGTTTTCTTAACCAAAACCACATGCATGCTGTGGGCCATTAAGTATTCATTTCTGTGCTTTTATTGATGAAAAATTACAATTCCAAAGAACTAGACGTACTAAACTAAGCAGATGACGGCAACAAGGCAGCTGGATGTCGATACTATAGAAAACAGTGAATCTAATAAAGAAATAGAAATACTTAGTGCTCATGAGCACTGTTCCACGTGAGATACTCTTGACAGGAGCAGGTGCTCCCAGAGCACACACAGAATCCTTAGAGACAAGTTAGCATTGCAACAGGATTCTGTACTGCAAACAGGTAGAACAACAACTTCAGTGAAGGTCCTGTACACTTGTAGCATTTTTGTGAAGTCACAATTCACACAGTCACCACACAGACAAACTATCACGTGAGTCATGGTAATGAGGGAGTAACTGCATACTCTTGGTCAAATAGCATTTAGTATTTTTCAAATGTAGACAGTGACTTTTTTATTTTTCAGATGACAACGGTCTGAAACATTCAAAAGCAAGAGGAGAAGCTGCTGTTACAGGGAGAGATGAATGACCTGGGCATACGGTCACATTCCAATTCAGTTTTATAGACCTTCCTTTCTGCATTCAGAAACCAAGAAGTCAAGATTAACATCTTCAGACTGACAAACTGGCTTATAAAGGAACAGTTCAGAAGGACTTTGGTCTGGATTTTTTTTGGTAGATGATAATCACTTTAGTAGAAGTTCAGTGCCACAGTACAACAAAAATGGATTAATACAATTTAATGGCAAATTTAAGAGATGAAATTAACATCACAGGGAAAAGTAATCTTGACTTAGTCGTCTTCATAGCAGCCCCATCATATTAAATGCAGTATTTATCTCTAAGACTGTCATTTCCAGGAGTTTAATGGATTTAAAATGCTGAAGGAGGAACATAAACCATTGCAATTCAGATTTCAAACTGGATATACTGAACCTTGAAACGAGATACTAACTAAACTGCAAAGATCATTAAATATTACAAACATTATAACAGAGAAGGCTGTGGACACATCACTTGGAGTCAGTAAAAAAAAAAATAATTAAAAAGTTTTTTATGCTACGTTTTAACACAATTTTGAAGATAAATTTTACAGCTAAAATGACAGTAGCATGAGTACAGCCACGCTTTCTGATTTTACTTGCATCCGGTGTTTAAGTTTGTGAATAAATCCTCCACCATTTTTCTAAACTACCTTCATACAAGAAGCCTGTGCTGTCTTGAGCATTCTTAACTCCTACAGCTATATACCCTGCATGCTTCAATCCTAGACATTTCAGAGTTCATGCTTTGACCACAACAAAAGTGAGAGGGATCTGGACATACTAGAAGCCTAAATCACTACAGCAATTAACACTTTGTACCTATACTGTATTCAAAATTTCCCTAGTACTTGGCAGATTTTTCCCCTGTCGCCAAGGTAGGCTAGAATTTTGGAAGAACAAATGCACTAATATTATGCAATAATATTATGCCACAGTACAGAGTGAAGTAGGATTTATTTTAGTTTTCTATCTGCTGAAGTCATAAGAGTATTTAATTTAATCCATTCTCTTTTACTGAACAGTCCTCTGCCAGCAGCTGACAGCTTTGTCCTTCTGTTCTACGCCAGGTTTAGCAAGAAGAATGAATTACTTTGACTAACCGCAGAGGCTATAATTAATATCAAAACGTGTGGATGAAACCTTAGTGTCACGTGTTGTAAGAGTAATGATTCTCTGTTTAACTTCTATGGAGGCATACTCCCAGTATGAATGCACTGAGAAACCATGGCTGAACCTGTTTTTAAGGCTAGATGGCACCAGGAGGAAGTAATAACTGAAGTTTTCACAGGTGTGCTAGACTTGTAGTTACCACAGCACAGCGGAAAAACTTTGTCAGGTTGCTACAGCTTCTAAGTACTGTTAACATCAAATCTGTTTACAACAGCAATCAGTCAATTAACAGGGACAGATTTGAAGAATGGCTGCAAGTAAGAGAAATGTGGAAGTAGAAGCCTTTATTCATGTCAATAAAAATGTAAGTTTTCATAAAAACATAAGAATAAATGATTCAGTGTCACCTTACCCAAGCTCCTGTCCTCACTAAGTGAATTGTCTCCATGTATCAGAAGACACACATATTTAGAACTTAATCTCTACACTATGGGTAGTGTTTGTTTTCAATATCTATTAATGAGTTCTTAATGATTTTGAGAAAAAGACTGGTTATAAAGACCTAATAAGAGCATAATAGATTAAGTTCTTCTAGATGCATGATTTATATTTCATTATTTCTTTTCACTTGTATTTTAGGACTGTCAGTTTCATTTTTAAAAAGTATTTTTAAAGATCTCATTTATTTCAGAACAAACATTTTGCACCAGTCAGTGAACTGGGAGATTGTTTTGAGTCAAAACATGGCCAGAGCTCCATTACATCAAGCAAAGATGAACAGAGAACAGCTTTCACAAAGGGCTGGAATAAAAAAAAGAGACAACCCACTCTTGCTGTCTTCCCGATCACCCTTCAATACATGGATTTAACTATTACATACACAATTTAAGGTGCCTGTAATGACTAGAACTGTTAAGAAAGGGTTAAGATTTGTTCACTGATTTAATTCCCTTCAGTAAATAAACTCCCATATTTTCAGTTATGGATCATTTAAAATATCGTACAGTACACACACAGATTGAGATATGTATTATCCTCTGTACTTCCAAAAACTTCGTTAAATAGAACTTCAAGACCAGCTTCCTTATATACCATTATAAATAATTTTGAGGGATGCGAATAATGACTTGGAGAAAATATTTGAATCACAGCACTGATTACAAGGCTGTACCTCATGTTAATTCAAGGAACAGAGCATGCAGTATACATTCAAATAACAAACAGATAAAATGGACAAAATACAACAATCAAAACATGAAAGTATGTAAAAGAAGAAAGTGACTTGATAGATGTTAGCAATATTAAAATAACCAGCGAACATTATATTTTTTGGTTGCAATTGGAAAAAATGCATTAAGAAATTGTTGAAAAATAGTGTCAGTCCTTCAGTTTTAACACGCTTATAGTTAATTCCCTAAGGACAAAGAAATAGTTGTTAATATTGAGGTTCTGTTCTTTCAGTTGTATCTTTTTATGGTCACAAACACTACCAGTAGGTAAAAATCTTCTGAAACCAACCATATAAGTAAAAATCTTTAGTTCAAGAAATTTGTCCAAATAAGGGAAACGAAAGGTAGAGCACTTCAAATTTGATTCTTAAGTTTATTATACAAATGGCTTTTAATACAAAAGTTTAACAAATAAAATTGGAATATACTTAAATATAGCAATTGTTATACAGAACCCTTAATATCCATGCTAACAAGAAGAATGAAAAACTGTCAGGGGATATTCACATTGCAACTTCTAGATATAGAATTCTTGTTGTACTGCAAGCAGAAAGGGTTAAGCTTCTCTCAAGCAACATTTTAGATCATTTGGGTTTGGATACATTCTTCGCAAATATGTAAGGAATATCAAATCAGTCATCCTGAGCCTGAGCGTACAAATACACCAAGTGAAAACTTGGTGCATTTTTACCACCTATGCTAAATTTTCTTACAAAGTCTGTGTTTTAGTTCTAGTCAGAAGCTTGTAATGTTTATTTGGTATTCCAGTTCTTTAAGTCAAATTTCAAGCATCTGAAAGAAAAAGAGAACAGCAGGGAAAAGACACTGAACTGTCCATTTGTCTTTCCTCAAAGTCCTCAAAACTACAGATGCTATTAAAGAGTTGTGACACTGAATCCAGTCCTGGAAGAGAGAGTCATCTTGTAAATCCACTTTTGAAAAAAATCTTTGGAACCAACTAGGTAGGGTTAGGTAGTAACTACGACACTAGACTTAACAGCAGGATTGATCCAAAGAGTGCCTGTGGTCAATAAACCAGAAAGTGTATCACTAAAGACCTGAATTCCAAGAATAAGTTCTCTCAAATGCCTCTCAATGACAATAGTCAGGACTGCCTGAAAAAGTTGCCAACACGGAAAACTGTGAAGGTATAGGACCTCTAAAGAGGGGCAGAAACTGCAACTTGGCCTGGAACCTGAGGATTGTTCCTCAGCTATAGTTGCCTTACGCTTTCTGTGATGACAACTGGAGGCGGGGAAATAAAAATAACAAACAAAAACCAGAAGTCTTAGCCTTTGTTTGGAGTTCCTCAGTCCAGTGGGAGGTTCTCATTGCAATTCTAACTAAATTTGTAGAGCATTTGAAACCAGAAAAATATTAATCAAGTAACAATCTGTTCAGTAGATTGCCCATCTGAGCACATTCATTGAAAAGGTATTACTGTTAACATCTTACCTTGTATTAACACACAATAAGCCACAGAAAAAAAAAATGGTAGCAATTAAATTCTAAAGTTACACATTAAGATTTGATTTCCTTTACAAAGTACTCTTCCCAATTAAAAGTGCATGTGTTCAATAATTATACTGGGACACAGTTTTAGCTAGGTGTCCTTATGAAATGTCACTGTTCATATCTTACACTTAGGTCTAAATTCAAGAAGTTAAGAAAAAGAAGAAATTTCAAGAATAAATGAATAAAGTGAACTGAAAGTTAACCCTTTCTTACCAGCAGGAATTATGCCAATCCTTATATTGCACTGGACTAACGGTGCTTTGGGATTATTTTGGTCTACGCCAGAGTCCTTCTGCATTCTTCCAATGAGACCATGCATCACTTCACTGAACATGCCGTCCCCACCAACACAAACAACACTGCCAGGAAACACAAATTAGAATGCACACTAACAGTCAATAAACACCACAGCAAGTGTTCTACTTAGGGCATGCACTGGGCACGTAAAAAAAAAAAATAGTTGTTCTATTCTCCTCCTCCATTTTTACAGAATATAGTAGCCCACAGTCAACTTGGCAATTCACAAAATAAAACAATAAAATAAATAAAAATCAAGCTACAGAACTGCAAATGCACCTAGACATGTCTGTAATGTTAGGAAAAAAGCTGGAATGCAACCTACAAAAAACCAATTAAAATCTTTATCCTCTATTGCTGTGTGCAGACAGACAAGTATCAGTCTAAATTCACTATACAAGGAAAACACTGATCAGGACTGTACATAGAGCTTTCTAAGTAAACAAAACGGAAATAGGGTACTTAGAAGGGAAAAATAAGTTAATATTTGTCACTTCAGGCAGAAGCATATTTTACGCTATTAATTTAAAAGGGATATACATTATACAAAAGTAAAAATACAGGAAAGTGCATGCTTACATGCTCTTCTGAACATGCTGAGAGTCCAAACAGACAGAAGTCATGTGTATCTACATAACCATTCATAATGAAACATGAGTTCTAAATGTTACCAGACACAAAATTTTGTTTTGCAAACTTAATTCAAGGCAGAGCTGGTGCAGCAGCTACACAGATCCTCAATATGTTAAAGCTCAAAGTCCACAGCCAAGCAAATACTAGAAAGTAAAAGACTATTTTACAGCAGTATACGTTCCATGCACAATAATCAAATGCACACCCTGAACTCTAGAAGCACAAAAAATCTTCAGCTGAAAGACTAATTCAAAAACACTTTAAAGGAACACATGACAAATCTAAAGTTATGCCTGCAGTCCTCAGCATAAGTGTTTAGGAATGTTTACTGTTACCTATAGCAATAATTTCCAATGCATAAAATACTTAGCCTTCCAGTCAGTAACAGATATTGTAGAATGTCCTTATGCCTAGGATAAGTTAGTTTATTTAATTTAAGTTTGGAGGATTTAAATTTGGTCATTTTTGTATTTTCAGCAGAAGAAAAACTTGGAAAAAAGCAGTCATTTTTTTTTATGAATGGAGAAGACCGTCTTAAAAATATATACTGTCCAACTCTAAATCAAGACCTAAGAGAGTGGGAGACAAGGGAGAAAATGATCTTTGGGTTTTATTATTATAATTAATTCCTCCTCTCATAGCTTAACTACATTGTTCCTCAACTTCAGCCTGTTTCATCTTTATCTGTAGACTAAGAAACAGGTTAAGGGTACAAAAAATTCCACATCTGTTCAAGGTCAATGTTGTCTTCGTAGCGTTCTATTTATAACAAATGCTATATCCAGGCTCGGAGATGACAATTATATGATTGTCTATATCTATCAAGAGTAAACAGTGACAGAAAAAGAAGTTCACATACACAATATTAGCATGACCAAATGATTTGCAAACACCAGATGACCAATGTGCGAGTCACACGTGTGAAGGCCCCTAGTAAAGAACACCGTAAAATATATCTTTTTAGAGCAATTCTTACATTTTGGGTTGGCTTTGCAAATGGACTAGTATTTCATTTCTTAGACAGATGATAACAGTAAATTATGTATTCTAAAGGACTTCACAAGAAGCAAGTCCACAAGGCAAATGAATTTTCCAAGAACTGTGGTAGTGTGTTCAGCTCTGAGGCCCCGAGTGTTAAGAAAGACATAGGCCTGCTCAAGCGGGTCCACATGAAGGTCACACTGATGACTGGGGGCTGGAGCAGCTCCCCTATGAAGACAGGTTAAGTTTGAGTAGTTCAGTCTGGAGAAGACTCTAGGGAGACCTTATTGCAGTCTTCGAGTACTTAAAGAACGCCTACAGGAAAGATGATGTCAGACTACTTATCAGTGAGTGTAGTGATAGGAGGAAGGGTAACAGTTTCAAACTGAAAGACAGTAGATAAAATATTGGGAACAAACTCTTTACACGGAGGGTTGTGAGGATCCAGAATATGCTGCCCAAAAGTTGTGGATGTCCTGTCCCCGGAAGAGTTTAAAGTCAAGTTGGATGGAGCTTTGAGCAACCTGGTCTAGTGAAAAGTGTCCCTGCCCACAGCAGGGGGCATGGAACCAGACAGTCTTTAAGGTCCCGTCCAATCCAAACCTTGCTATGATTCTATGGTCCCTTTTACTCTCAAGCATTCTGTGAACTAACTCAAGAACTAGGAAAACAACCAACCTGAAAAAGTTTTACAAAGGCTTGCGTAACAGGCATATGGATAAGGAAGCACAGTAATTCATACATGTCAGACTTATTCTAAACAGGGTCGTTACCTACACAATATTACAGCATGCTCTAGTTGTTCTGCATGATGATCTACAAAAACCTGCTATATTGTATCTGAATGAATATTTTAAGCAGTTCTTTAAAGAGAAGCTGTTCTACCACTCAGCTACTAGATTAGTAGACTCACCATAAGAAACTCCTATAAAGTGAAATGGGAAGAACAAACAGCAATTGCACAAGAGGTTTAAATAATCTGTCTTAAACATGCCTGGAAAGCAGTGAAGCAGTTACGAATCCTGTATCTAGTTTCAAAGTTACGGGTATGGCTTTTCCAAATAGGGAATCTGGAAATTAAATTAAGAAACTCATCACTGAACAAACGGAAAGCTACTTATCAGAACCCATATAAGAGGACAGGTGAACAACAATTAGATGTAGGAATCCAAACAAGTTTTTTCTGTATATGAGAAGAGTCAATCCATCTTGAAGAGACAGGTATTTATGCAGTTCTACCTTTTTTAAAATCTTCCATGTAACCATGGGATCTGTTATTTACAAAGCGGTATTAATACAGGAACTCCTTCCTAACTTTGCTGTTCACCACAGAAACAGAGTAGTACATGATGGACAAAAATCAGGTTTGGGAAGACAAGCCGCAGTTGCCAAACTAACTGCCATTAAGGCCCAGTCTGGGAATTAGAACAATTGTGAGACTCTAAAAAAGACACAGATGATGGTTTACCCCAGGCATGTTAGAAAGATAAAAAAAACCAAAACCAAAAAAAACCCAAACCAACAATGGAAAAAAAAACCAAAACAAAAACCAAAACCAACCGCCCTGCACACACATGTCTACAATAAAAGACTGTTTGTATTTGCCAGAAATCACTTCAGGTACCACCACAATTGGATACTGTCACTTATAGTAACAAGCAATTTGCTCTGAGTGGACATGAGCTCACTTGCTTCCTTCTGCTCAGTATCAGAATTTCATCGGCCCTAAGTATTATCTATATCACAGAATCATAGAATAGAATCATAGAATTGTCCGGGTTGGAAGGGACCTTCAGAGGTCATCTAGTCCAACCCCCTTCTGAGAGCAGGGACATCATCTACTAGAGCAGGTTACTCAGAGCCACATCAAGACCCACCTTGAATGTCTCCAGGGATNTCTATCAGCACCGCCAAGTCCTTTTCTGCAGGGTTGCTCTCTATTGGCTCATCCCCCAGCCTGTATTGATAGTGGGGATTGTTCCTGCCCAGGTGCAGGACCCTGCACTTGCTCTTGTTGAACCTCATGAGGCTCACCCGGCCCCACCTCTCCAGCCCGTCCAGATTCCTCTGGATGACATCCCGTCCTTCTGGTGTATCGACAGCACCACTCAGCTTGGTGTCATCTGCAAACTTGCTAATGGTGCACTCGATCCCGCTGTCTATATCGTTGATAAAAATGTTAAACAACACAGGCCCTAGTACGGACCCCTGAGGGACACCACTTGCTACTGCTTTCCACCTGGACTTTGAGCCATATCAAATGACTTAAGTCAAATGAACAGTTTTAACTAAAGAGCTTTTCCTGGGATCCCAGTTTCCCTTCCTTGCACTTCCACAAAGTTAAGAAAAATCCCAGTATAGTCAAAGCTGTTTACTTAAAAGTCATTTTAAAGCAAGTGAAGTCTAGGAATTCAACTGTGAATAGTTTCTCACTACCACAATTTATTTATTTTAAAATACTTCAGTTACAAGAGTTATCTGCCCAGGTTCTGCATACATTTTAATGATTTTTCTGGTCGTGAAATTTGTTTCACATCGTGAACTGGAAACTTCAACAATTTGCTTATTAAAGTACTTTGCTTCTACAGCAGATTTAATAATGGAATGCAATTTTGCCATTTGGTTAGGTCATGTTTTAAAGCAATTCCAAAATGGAACAAACAAATAAAGGCAAATGATGTAGCTATTATTTGAATAATCTACATAGCGAGAGAAACTATTTCTAAACAGCTCAATTTTTTGGGGTGTGTTGTGGTTGGTTTTTTGCATGTTGCTGGTTTTTGTATTTTTCTCTCCACACAGGCTAAATGATGCAGTATTCTAGACTTGTATATATGTCAAGATCATCTATACCACTAAGTATTTCAGAGTAGCTTTCAAGCCATCACAGAATGCTCAAAATCTGGATGTGCAGAATTGATCTTACATTCATCTTTTGAACACAAATCTCATGCAAACATTGCAATACTACACTTGAATATATATTGTGTTGAATAGGCTTACTGAAACAGCTTAGTTTTCCTTTGATATTCCCAAATACGCATCTCCTACAGAAAGAACATGCCCCAGAAACTTTCAGCTGGTGCAACATTCGTAGCAGCAGTGAAGGGTACTATTTTACATTACGGACAAGAATAGACAGATTATAGAATATATGTAGGAAAAAACCCCAAAACAGGCAAGTAAAGTTACTTACCCGTCATATTTATTAATATTAACTTCAAATAAATTGTCCTTAGCATGGTTAGCATGTTCAGTTACTATAAAGAAATAAACACATTAAAAATTAGTATTATAAAATGGTATATAATATACCATTATAAAAGTGTTACTATAAATTCGTTAATAACCATGATACTATTACCAATGTGACCATAAAAGAGCCTGTCCATAAAATGTGTTTCCAATTATTTTATGCCAAGGAAAGAATTGAAAGAGACACAGACTGTAGTGTATGTGGAAAAATATTTCACTAGTAAATTGTGCAAATGAACAATTGTTTTTAACAGCAAAAATTAAAAAGAGGAGAAAGACAGTATCTTATAAATGAAAAGCTTAAATAGCTCACAAGTAGCATAAGTTTTACATTAGTAAGTAGAAAACTGATACAAGGTCATCATTTATCTGGCTTTAACTAGGAAACACTTCCCCTCTATGACTGACTTTCATTTTATTAGTAAGAAAAGTAACAGAAAGGACTTAAGCAACAGAAAGGACTTAAGCTACTCAGATATTCTGAAGAGTTCATATTGTGCTTATTAAGAAATTAAAATATTCATTACTTACTAACAACATCAGTGGAGATAGAAGCCAGACTGAAGAGCGGAGCAACTTTCTGTTCATAAATCCTCTTTCCTTGTCGTTTTCCTCCATATGGATTAATATACACAAGCAACTGCTTTGGTCTAGACTCTGCAGTAAGGGAAAAGATTTTAACGCACTGCTTTTGTACAAAACCCAAAAATCCAACAAGCTATACAAAACCAAACCTGTAAATATTAACACGAACACAGTATATAAGTCTTTTATAACTCTTCATTAACTCTTACAGCTCTGTAACTCTTCACCAAAGAGCTATAAAAGTCTGCTTTATCTATCTTTTTTATTATATCAAACAACTTGGTAGTAAGAAAGCTAGTAAAATTCAGAATCCTTTCATCTGACTCCATGTCTCATATTCTTATGCATACTATTCTCACAGCACCTTCCCACTCAATGACATTAGTATCAGCCGCATACAAGACAAATTAGAAACTAAGGGTAGTAACAGGAATGGTGTTTGCAAAGTGAGACGTCTGGGCTGTAAAAGGGGCCTGCTGCTATCCCCATTCCTGCTCTGCCCCTTCTGTTCAGATACAATGAGACTGCACCCTGGTCAGTGAGGGCACTGCCTGTGCTATGGACATCCCAGACCCCCCTTGTGTCATGGAGTTGCTCTGCTCCTGCCGCTCTCTGACACATATCAAGCTATCTCTTTCAGAAACAACTCCTGCAAAACTTTTAGCCTTCCAAAAAGTAGATGTCCAAAGAGACCCAGAATTGATTCATGGGAACTCCTACTACATAAGGCACATTGTTGATGAAAAAGACTGGAAAGGTGAGAGACATGAAAAAGCCACCTGTAAATTTTAAAACTGCTGCAAGTCCTTGTCCTCAAATCTCTACAGTACTTCAAATCTCTGAGCTTTCATCTGCCCTCTACTTTCTCCAAAACTACAGACATTTAAAGCCTTTGCTAAGTTTCTAACGTGTCTCTATTTTGTAAAAATAATTTACACCTGGTCAAAATTATAAGACATCTATAGTCTCAACTGATTATAGAGTAAAACACTTAGGACAAGTTAGCAGATATTAAGTAGTGATAATGAGATGCTTCAACTTTCAGCTCCCTCAACTTTTGAGGATAAGCTGCTCTTCATAAGAGTTAAAGAAAGCAGATATATCAAAATAATATTAATTGACATACATGCCTATAAAATGATGCTGCATAAGTCAGTAGCTTAGTCAAACTTACTCTGCATTTCAAGCAATTCCTTCAGCGTCTGTATCCACTGATTACACAAATGCTCATCAACACACCAAAACGTCACATCACTGCACCGCCACCGGTGGTTTCGGGCTTTCTTCACGTAATACACTATTTAAATTTATTTTAAAAAAATAAAGAACAGACAAAATGAGACAGTTCTGTGAAACAACAAATGTGTTTCAGACATCTATCTTTGAAAAAAAAGTGGTAAAAAACTCCACACTATGCATTTTTGCAAATGACGGAAGTGTTCAGAGTGTGAACAAGATATTTCTAAAAAGTCAAAATGAAAACAGAAATGAAAATACTTGCTCTAGGTCATTACCTTATAGCAGATACCCAAACAAACTTCTTTTTACACCAAATACAATCCATTTTCCATAAACTGATTATAGGCATACTTACAAAAAAGTTCGCTGAAGTAATATATTATCTGTATTAAAGTCTGCAATGTTTATATAATACAAAATGCCATAAGCTTAAGAGGACAAGCCAAACCCACACATCAGCTCCCATATAACCAATAGGCTAAACTTAATTTCATGAAGCCAAAATTTGAGAAAAAAATATTCAGAGTTTTCTTGCGCATTAAGAACCAGGGTGGTGCGACAAGAAGCACCCTTACCTTTCTATCTACAGTATCACAACTCACTGTATCTGAAGGACTAAATGTAAGGGAAGTACTCCACAACAAAGTTTTGGTGTGGGAGCAACCATTTTTGCCCCAGCTTTGAAGCACAGAAATCACCAGTCTTTCCCCAAAACACAAGGAAATTTATTTCTGGCACTTTGGTTTAAGAATGTAGTCAATATTACAAAGAACCTTTACACGCACATTCTGAACGCCGAAGATAATTTTTCAAAACCCCAAAAATTTAGAGTTCATTTTTCCAGCCTCTCTCAATTTTCTAGTCCAGTAGCAGAAAGCAAGTGTCCTGCTGCAGAGTCATTCAACAGCTGAAACCTAAGACATTAGTTAGGACTGGATTAAATAACTAAACACAGCAGGTCTTCTTAAAGGAAGGGGGTTTATTTTCCAAATGAACTTAAAATGCAAACTGTCAGGGGTTTGGTGGGGGTTGGTTTGGTTTGTGTTATTTTTTTTGTTTGGGGGTTTTGATTTTATTTTTTTTTTATTTGAAGGGGTTTTTGATTAGTTTTTATTGGACTTGGGGTGTTCTGACTAATTTTTTTTTTTTAAACACATCGTTTCTGCTAAAAATTTTCGAAGATTCCCATTGAGTCTGCCCTAAAGTACCTCCAATAAAGTAACTAGCACAAGTGTCCTGAGACTCTGCTTGCCTTACCTGTGAAAGCATGTGGCTTTGCCATTTTTTGCCATTTGCCAATATTACGTTGTTTCTTGTTAAGTTCAGTTTCTTCTACAGCAATTATCTCAGAGGTTGGTACAAAACAGTTTCCTGTATGAACACAGAATCTAACATATCAACATCTTCAATCAGCACCACAATGATTATTTCTACACATAATGTGATATAGAGCATACAGAGTAAGCACAACCAAGAGTACAAGTAGAAATTTTCTAAATATTTTCAATTTCTTTTTGCCTTTAGTCAAAGCACGTTATACATAACCACCTGTCAACTACTGCAAATAATATTTTAAATGCCCACGATTTCTCATAAAATTAGGTATTTTGAGTATAAACACATTTTTGCATGAAGGCAAAATCCAGCAACACCAATTTCAAAGTAATGAAAGTGCTCCTTCAACATCCCCAGTCCTGACATTTGACAGTGAATAGCACAAGCGATTTAAAAGACTGTGCAACTAAATCCAGTGCAGAGAGACTACAGAGCCTGTTTGTTTTTCTCAAGTAAGTAGTTGGCTTAAGAATTCATATGAATGCCTTTCTTTCATAAGACTTTAAATCTCCCTAAGCTTTTAAACTTCAGAATCTCCTAAAAAACAAATTCCAGGTATTATGTTTATGTACTGTAAAATATATTTCCCTTTTATCAAATTCAAAACTATTGTTTCTCAGAATTAAAGGCCTCTTGCTCTTACACTATGAAAGAATTTCTTCTACCCTCACTCTTTCTTCTCTTACAGTCCCTCAAAACCTCCTCAGTCATCTTAACTCCTGTCAAATTGAGGATTTTGTCTCATTTTCATTACCGATTTCTAAATTTCTCTTCTTTTCCCTTCGGTCAAAACAAGAAAGGAGTGAAACTGAACATGCACACTTTGTATTTACGTACAAACAAGCGGTCTGTGTACATACACACACACATATAAAACGCTTTATATAAAGATATACTATTATAATATACTTCTTTCATATATATATATAAATAATGAGATATTAAACACAAAACATAAACACTAATGCTGTTATTACTGGGTTTTATCCTACAGTCCATCTTCCTTGCTCTTGTAGAAGGACCATGGTGGTGGTGATGAACGCAAAACAAGCAAAAACTTTCGCTGAGCTCTTCACAGCTGCGAATACAACTCATTTGCCATTAGGTCACTTTTGGTTTTTTGCCCCTGTCCTGCCTTCGTTTTAGTCAACAGAATTCTTACCCATTGTCATGTTTATTGACATGTTGTGGACTACACACACAAAGGTTGGGTTTTTTTTTGCTTTACAGGTGCTTTAATATTTGACTTGATCTATATCCATTCAGAGATCTTATCTTTCCAGGCGTTTTTAGCTTGATTCCAAAAACATGTGGTCTCCAAACTCACTGAGGTCTTCCAGAAATCTGACTGTATTTGACTGTTCTAACCAATTACAAATGAAATTATAATAATTCCATTTACTATACTTAAGGCATGATGGGGAAATGCAGCAGTCACAGGATACCTTTATAAAGATTCAACAGCAGAGATGAACTCACTAAAAATATTTTACTTGATATAGTCTTACATGTGTATACATATGATATCTATGTACAAGTACTCAACATTGGATAGCAAGAGTGAATTGGTCTTCCTGACATTCAGAGAAAAGATCTGGTATGTGATCCCAGTAGGATTATTTATCCAAGGGAAAAAAAATACAGAACAGAGATGGAACAATAAATGAAGGAAAGGAAGCATGTTCTTTAACCTTTCTTTCCCAGAAATACTTTTATTTCTCATTTGTCTACTGGCTGTGCCACCTATCCATATGTCAGAACATGAAAGAAAGCCTGTTGCATTTATAAAGACTGCATTTAAGTGGTAACTCATTTTGTTGTTGCTCACAAATATGCTACAAAACGGACAAACTGTATTTAGACGAAAATTTAAACGCAACGTTCTAATGAACATTTTGGGAAACAGTTCTATGTACTGAATATTGGATATTTATCAGCTATGCTGACTGTGGCCCTCAGTACTACCTGGCACTATACAAGCACCAACCAACTTCACCGTCCTGACAGATATTCCAATCTTAAGGCCATCAAAACCACACGCTATCTAATACAGGTAATTGCAGAGGGCCAGAAAAATGCAAATCTGTCCCAAACACAAACATGTTATTCAGAACATTCCCTACAGTTTATAAAAACAAATCCGAATTCAGCAGCATTGGTGTTTGAATAGAGCTCAAAAATTTCTATCAAAGTATGACTATTTCCATTTAACTTGAGTGTTATGCAGCACAATCCTGCTCCTATAAACACAATGCTCTCATCTGCCGTTTCATCATCAAAACCCACCCCATAAAAATAAGTAGGACTATCCTGCCCTCTTTTGAGGGGGCAACAAGGTTCTCATATATATATGTTTTTGTAGCATTAACTCTATTATGGAGTAGCATAAGCCATTTCTTTCACTAATTTAGCGTAAAGGTGTTCACTCATAAAGGCCTTCACCTTACCTTTACGAATTTCTCCCAAAACATGGAAAAATCTTATTGTCACATTAATATAAAAAAAATAATTGGTACCTACACCAGCACTACTAGACGAACATTAATGAAAAAAAAGATGAACTATGGGCTCAGACCATACCAAATAAAGAATTTTACTTGGCTCAGTACAATATATTCAACCAAGTAGCACACGACAGTTCCTAGACAAAATCTGAGGCAAAATACCTTGACTTATTCAACATACACATCTAGATTCAAAAGACTGAGTTTCAAGTTCAGAAATGCTGAAGTACATATCAATTTTTTTTAAGCTTAACCTCACAAATCTTCACAGATCTACGTTTTCACATCTCACCTTGTTCACTGCCTAGCATACATGAAGACACACTGGAGACAATGAGCTGTCCATCCAGAGCAGCCAGATGAAAATGTACGGCAAAAAAAAACCCAACTTACACTCCAAACAACAGACACAATGGACAGGTGACGGTCTTCCCAGCACACTGGCTGTGCCAGTCACCACTCATTCCAGGTCACAGTGCTCTTACAGTCTTAACAGACACTCTTCTTGAGGTGCAAAGTGACAAATCATCAAAACACTGTATTACAAGCACACTACTTTTCCTCACAGTAAGCAAGAGGGAAGAAAGTAAGCACACTAACAGCAGGCTTTCTTTATGAAACATGTAGCCAGCAGTTGTAAAGTGTGTTCTTCTCTGATAAGAAAGGCTTTCTGATGTGTCATCACTGTCTGCCACTCCCACAGAGCTACTGAATTTATATGGAAACTCACTCAGAATCCCAGTCAAGATTTGTTCATCACTGCCAGCTATGCATCCTACAGGCCAAATTCCTCCCTCAAAAATGCGTTAGCTCAAAGCAACACAGACATGTGCAAATGCATAAAACCATAACTGATCACAGCATTTGCTTTAGCCTTAAAATTCAATTCAGATCCATGAATGCAGGGACACTCAGAATTAATTTAAATTATTAGTATACTCCTGTGACTTAAAAATATTAATAACTAAAAAGCTAGGGTGTAGATTTAAAGAAAAAGTATTTTTTCAATCACTTTGAAAATGAACTTACTGTTACAGACCTCATGAATAGTAAGTTTTCTTGCCCTAAGTTTAAGCTTTGCCTTCACCTAAGAACAAGGATGTTTTCCATCAGAAAGAACACTGCATTCCATCGATCATGCACTATAGAAAGCCAGATCAGAATAAGAAAAGATGGTGGATAAGGATACAGAGCAGAATTATAGAGAATGCATATGCTAGGAAAGGAGGAAGATAAAAGGTGACATGACTAAATGATTTAATTCAAAACTGTGGAAGAGTCACAGAAACATCTGAAAACCAGGTCTCACTATATACAACCATGTATAGGGAAATGGCCTTTTTTTTTTTAATGTAAATCTTCAAGTACTTTGTAAATCAACACTTCCTAATATGATCAGACACACAGTTAATGCACTGCATACCTTAAATCAAATCACAGCAATCTGAACTTGGATCAATCTGCATATCTATATCATACTATTGAATGTTCCCCATTGATTTTATTTTTTTTTTTACTTTCCAAATTAAATCTTTTCAACTCAACGATGAATATTTCAATAGTAAAGCAAGAAATAAGATGCACTTCTTCACCTGAATGGGAAAAAAACACCAAAACAAACTACCAAAGAGGAATATACCAAAAAACATGTATTGTTTAATGCAGCATGCACTTATATTTGAATAATTTATCTTCCAGAAGAAGACCCATTCCAAAGAAATAATGCTTTCTAGAGCATATCTTAGCAGTTCAATGTAAAGGAACTTCTTTACAGTGAGGGTGACAGAGCACTGGAACAGGCTGCCCAGGGAGGTTGTGGAGTCTCCTTCTCTGGAGACATTCAAGACCCGCCTGGACACCTTCCTGTGTGATGTCATTTAGGTTCCTGCTCTGGCAGGGGGATTGGACTTGATGATCCTTTGAGGTCCCTTCCAATCCCTAACATTCTGTGATTCTGTGATAGTCAGCGGAACTGGGTATAGAAAAACAAGGTTCTGATTTCTACACGTACCAACTGGGAATGATCAACTAAAAATGACCTTGACTAAGGATGTGTCAACACTTTACAGGTGCTGGACAGACCTTGTCTCCAAACAAGCCCACCTCAGCTGTCTCAGTACTGTGTTTCTCAAGCTGGGGATTCTTGAGAATCCACATCAGAATGGTATCAGTCCTGTGAACACCAGTACTGAGGCTTCCTCAAGCCTCAAATTGTGGGGGAAAAGCTGGAAAAGACACACCAAGGGATAATTCTGCAGGGAGAAATAGAAGGGTTAAAAGAAAGTGCACACAATAAGCTACATAGTCCAGCACCCAGTTTGATCATCCACTTCATGTTTGTACTTTACAATTAAAAATCTCCACAAAAACGTTAAGAGAATCCCATTCTGTGTTTGGAATCCCTTAGTTCTAATCATTATACAGTCTTAGCCAATACTTCTAAAAATATCGGTAAGTACATATGTACAATATATAATCTGCTATGAAATTCGGTATACAGAGTTTTATCACGTGTTACTTGAGAAAAACCTGACTGTGCCATCAACATGAGGAAATAATAAAACAATTGATTTGCCCAGCTTTGCAGAACAACTAAATCTCATGGTGGATTTTTACAAGGTTGAAAAATAATGTTCTTCAGAATATATGAAAAAGACATGCCTAAGAAAAAAAACCAACAACTTGCATAGCTAAAAGCAAGAGAAATACAGAAAAAAATTCAGATAAAACTTTTCCCTCTAAGTTCAAAAAAGTTTAATCAACCAAGGAATGGGAAATGGGAATCTCATTACACTGAACACAGAACTTCAAAACATGAAGCTGTTAAACAAGGTTTAACAATTAGAAGTAAACAGTATTTAGAATTTACGCTTTTAAAAAACATACCAAGGCTTAAACATATTATGGGTTTGTTATTGTTGGTATCTTCTCAATGATAGCATTAAAAGCGATTCTCCTGAATTAATACTTCTTTCTTCACAAAACTAATCTTGACAGAATGGGTTTTACAAAAATAATTGTAATATTATTGTACACAAAGATGAGAAAATACAAGAATATCCCCATATTCTGTAAAACTATATGTTCTTGGACTGTAAGACAAAGACTCTGTTGTTTCCTATCTGTTCCTGAGTTCGGATGAGGCAGGTACCTCTCCCCGAATCGGTAGAAGGTAGATATTCCAACACTTCCACAATATGCCTAACTATAGCTCTAGGCCTTTACCTGCCAAAGACTGAAAACTTTGACAAAATATATACCAACCATTTTTACTTGTGTAGCTAAATCGAAGGGAGTAAAAAATAAGCAGCCTTCACTGAGTTTTTTCGGTTTAAAGACAACTGTTTCACTGTAATAACTACTATTAAAAAATACAGCACTTTTATACTGCATAATTAAGTCTGTATTTAGGCATGATGCACAGTAGTCATGTACTCAAAGGCTAAATGGTAGAAAGATACCAATCTTGGTCAAGCAACTCCTCTGAAATTATATGCTTCTAATAACCATCTTCCATATTACAAAGTTTATTTATATACTGTCACGTACGTGGCTCACATTTCCAAAATAATTGTAGAAAACACCAGGTCTTTGAAGAGCTTAAAGACAATAGGGCAGAAATAATATAGAACTGTGATGGTATTAAAGCACAAGTGCAGGAAACACATGGATGAATTAATTAGGGTGTTAAGAAGAGGTATGTCATCTATTGTATTGCTCTCTACACAAATTATACCTGTGCCTCCATGACACTTAGGTATTTCTTTTTCTTCTTGTGTCCTCCCTTTTCTCTTCTGACTCCATGTGGTATTTTCCAAAATCCCATAAACAGCTACACTACAGGACAGCAGCCACACTTAGTAATCAGACTTGCATCCTATTTTCCAACTGGGTACTACTTCAGAAACTGCCTCAAAAAGAGTCTAGTTTACTATAGTCCACCTTCCTTCCACCATGCTCAGAATTCTAACATCCACAGGACAGGTTCATACTCAGTTTGGCCCAGCTGTGGAAAATTACAACTTTAAAAACTGCAAAAACTTACCACTGTAAGCAATCATAAACTTCAGAGTGCTAATAAGAGAGCTAGGGTGATTTTGTGGCACTCCTGCATGGTCTAAAGAAAGCCATCACACAGAAGAATGGAGCTCCCACTGAACTTGCACGAGCCTACAGAGAGGTCAACTGGTAACTTGGCAAGGGCATTTTTAGAAGGATTTTATACAATCCAAAATTCTCTCCAAAGCAGGGCCTACTTTACCCAGTGGGACAATTGTCTCAAAATGCTTTGAAACTTTGTATTTTAAATTTATAAGATCTAGATACCTTTCTCTAGATGCATTTTATTTCATTTTGAAAAGTATAGCTGATTTTTCACACCAATATATTAAGCTTGGCAGAATCAGATGATTAATGTAGCTGTATATCTGAAATAAGTTCAGAAATATTCAAATACTTTTTTTCAGCAGTATTGCTGATAAAAAATAGATTATGTCAAACTGTATTCATACAATAGCAAGATAACAAACTCTGTTCCTATGTTAATAAAAAAGATGTATTTGAAACATGACCAATTCTCAGTTATGTAAACTACAACATCGAATTCTTACAATTCTTTTTGAGTCCTCCTCCTCTCTTTTCCCTCACCTTTTTTCAAAAGGCTTCAGGCCAATAAGATTTGATAAAATGAGGAAAACATTTAAGAAAGCTACATGGTATGAAGGAAATAACTATTTAACTGTTCAAGTTTGGGAACTTGCCTGGGACTGGAGACATTCAAACCTTTCTCAGATAAACTTCTAAGTCAACCTTTCTATTCTTAGATTGTCTCAGTTTCTCCCATCTCTAAAATGAGGACAACAGCACTTTTCCACTCTTCAGCAGCTGCTGTGAAAAGGACATTACACATGTTCCAGAGGTTGATGTACCACACCAGCTGGGCTATTTTAATAATGGGAATAAAATGGGAATAAAGTGTAGGAGAAAGCTTGATGTACTGAATGTACACATGTTTTCAGAAGTCATCCTGAAATTTTGTCAGGTGTTTTCAGCAGTAACCTCTCCCACCTGCAGTTCTGTAAGTCAGCACTATTCTAAAGGGAGAAACTATAAACAGTTTCGTTACCCCCCTACCAGTTACAAACTACCAGCAAACACGAAATATTTCCAAAATAGTAGCTCACAAAAGTTAAGTTTTCTTCGGAAGTTTCCATGGAGCCCTTTAGAAAGCAGAGAGCTTTAAAATAAATAAAATTTTGAAAAAAAACAAACCAACAAAACAATAATTGCCTGAAACTCTGCTTCAGTATGACAGTGTTTTTTAACAAGTCATTTATATAACAAAAAAGAAAAAAAAGATGCTTTTAAAGTTCTGGAAATCTATTAAGTCCTGCTATAGCTAATTTGCATACAGCATTACAAACTACACGCTGCTACCTACTCACAGCGCCAAGAAACAATGGGGTTCCGCTCAACAAACCTGTGCCTTCCTCATCCAGCTGCGCGGACAGGTTTCCTGCTTTTGTTACCAGACACACACTCTCTGAACAGATGCTGAAACTCCCTTCTCCGAGGCGGCATTGGCACGCAGGCTCTGCGGCTCTCAGCTTTGCTCGGAAACGCACAAGCAGATAAACCGGCCGATGCGTCCAGCACAGCCGGCTGCGGGACGGTGACAGTCCTGTCACCGCTTCATCCCGGGCTTCATCTCCCCACTCCCGCAGGGCCCGGCCCGGGCCTGCGCCTGAGTAAACCACCCTCTGACTTTCAGCGTCGGACTCTGAACCCGAGGCGGCTGCTGCTGAGGCCACCGGCTGCCGACCTTCCTTTGTAGGGCGAAAAGGCGCCCGAGTGCAGGAAATACTCGGCGCCGGTAAAACGCTCTGAACGCTCAGCGCCCTCCGAGC
>VWZK01012549.1:92623-132296 GCA_013396935.1 Baryphthengus martii
GCCCGTTCGTGCCGGCCGCCCGCAGGCAAGCAGCCCGGGGCTCCGGGGCTCCCGCCCGCCAGCGCTTTGTCTCCGGGCCCCGCTGGCGAGAGAACCACGTGCTCCGCGCCCCTTGTCGGAGGCTCGCCCGGCCCGAGCCCCCGAGAATGGCCGGCGCGGCGGAGAGATCAGAAATGGCTTCGTGCACAGAAACTGGGGCTTACACCGTACCGTGTGCGCATTGTTTTCGTGGTTTTGCGAGGGGATCGAGCACATATCACAGTGGCGACGAACTCTTCACTTACCAAGGCAGTGAAAATGTAATGAATACATCTACCACAAGCGTCTAGTACCAAAACCCTGTCACTCTAAGCTTGCCTTCTCTTCCATAAAAAAACATTTTGGGTTTTCCTTAAGGATGCTGGCAGTAATTCACTGTAATTAAATTCTTAATTCTTTGCTGTCTCTCCTCTGTGGTTTCCCTGAACCTTATTACTATAATCATCAGCATCCTACCCAAAACACAGGCTGGAATAAGCAGCAGTTGCACCACCTCTGACCTTACACCAAACCTGCAGCTTCTGAATATTTCCTACAGAGTTTAGAGAAAAATGCCACTGGTCTGTTCTTGTATGTTCCAGCCCAGGGCCAGTTCTCTGTTGCATGAGGATACAGAGACGCTCCAGCTGGCTTTGCTCAGAGCCAATGCAGTTCTAAGAAGTACAGAGTGCTCTTCTGCTCTTGAGCTCTGCTCTGAACCTTGCAATGTATTTGCGTTTTATTTTTTGAAAACAAGTGAGCTAGGCACTGTCATTCAAGATACATATTCAAGATAGTCTTCCTGTGCCATGAATACTTGTCATCTATCTTGATTCTTTCGACATCATTTCCTCTGACCTTGAAACACCTAAATCCTTCACTCCACAAACAACTGTAAAGCTCTTTATATCAAGGCCTAAAGCAAAGTCTGCTTGTTGTAAGAGTCTGTTGTGAACATTAAACTGCCAAATCCGCTGCTGAGCAGTCATTAGCGTCTCACTGGTTCTTTGCGCTTTGCCAATTACATCATCTGTTATCACCCCTCTTACACTTGGATGGTAGGATCCCTGGGCCAGAAATGTCCTTTTTTGTTTTGGGTTGTACCATATCTAGCACATTTCATTTCCATTATTTGTAACCACTTTTGCAAGCCAGAACAGCTGTGTGGAAACCACCACCTAATGTTGATACAATACAACAGAGGCTTCTGCTGTTGACCCCCTCAGGTATGCTTCATGAGCTAATGGATCACTAGTATGAAGCTGTAGCCTTAAAAATATTGCACAGGCATACTTATGTATCATTTCTGTACTGGACTAATTAGATCTAGTCTTTTATAGCCTACAGTCACCTGAATCAATATGCTTATGCTGTGATCCATGCTAGCTGAAGATGTAGAAAGTTCATTCTTTTTACCACTCTTGCCTATGATTATGTCCTTTTATTCTTATTCATTTTAGCTTACCTAAGGATTAAGCCTTCAACTGTAAAACACAGAACTGAAAGAAATATTCTCTGGTCTGCTAGAAGCCTTCAAATGTTTACTAGCACCGTTAGCTACAATGGCATTCCCCATCCCACATTGCTTGTTTAGGTGAGGAGAAACCACTTATTTCTTCTTTGCGCACCGTTTTAGCGTAACAGTGTTTTGGTTCATGATTTGGGATCCTCCATGCTACTGCAGGGATGTCTTGCAGAAATTCTTACCAGTGCTGTGTTTGGAATGCTCTGTCACTCTCTGATAGTCCCTTGAATACCAACACGTGCTTCTGCCCTTAGAAAGTGAAGGTCAAATTTGAGCCAACACAATTTTTTTTTTTCCATCAGTTTTAGTACTTTATGATTTTCTTCTCTGACTCTAACAGAGAAAGAATTTCTAAAGTGTGTCTGACTTGCTAGACTAAAACACACACATGCCAATTATTGTTTTACTGCTTATTGCATAAGCCTTTAATCATCACTGAGGTGACAGAACTGCAGATGCAGCGATGCCAGTAAACTGCAGGATTTATAGCCTAAACTCTTAGTGCTAAAGATGGCTGATCATAGTGTTCCACCCTGAGAAATGGCATGGTTGTTAAAGTACCTCACTTTGTTCACAGGTCCACACAGGCCATAGGAAAGGTTGCAATTGTAGTTAACTTGGCAACAATAATACGTTGCCTAACAAGTAAAATTCACAATGTCAAATGAAAAGATACAGGAAGGTAACACAACTTACAAAGTTCATCTCTATGACCGATTTACTACCTATCTAGCAAGAAACATAACTTTTAAAGCCAACATTCTCTCCTCAGTGCCTGACTTTATAATAGGTCATTCATCCAAAATGACACCAAGCCAAGTGGTGCAGTTAATACCCTTGACGGAAGAGATGCCCTCCAGAGGGACCTTGATAAGCTTGAGGAGTGGGCCCATGCAAACCTCATGAAGTTCAAGGCCCCACATATGGGTCAGGGCAATCGCCCATATCAATACAGTCTGGGGGATGAATGGACTGAGAGCAGTCCTGCAGAAAAAGACTTGGGGATACTGGTGGATTGTCTTGGAGTGATTTTTGTCTTGGAGTTTATCCTATGTCGTCAGCCCATGCCCAGAAGAATGAATTTTATGCCTTCCTATGTCTTTAAACTGAGTCTGAGAAGGGAGAGGAGAAGTTCTGTTTTTTTTTCTTTTCCCTCAAGGTTACGTTTTTTTTTTCGTTGTTTTGGAAAGTGATAAGGAGGAATACCGGGATGGGGAGGACACAGCGCTTTCTTTCCTTCTGGCTTCTCGCGGCGCTCAGCTCGGGGCCCTTCGAGAGACGACCCACGGAGTTTTGTTTTTTTTTCCTCCTTCTGGGATTTTGGTTTCTTCTTTTTCCCCTCTTCTGGACTTGAAGCATCAGAACATCGGGCTTCACTGGGAAGTTTTTCACCAGCCTGCAAGGGGGTTTTCCCCGGGCGGACACCTTTCCAACTGCGGGAGAAAGAGAGGCCACACCGGAGAAGGACTTTGTTTCAGTTTTTTTTTTCTTTCTTTCACAGATATCGATTTATTTGTCTAGCATTATTGTCCTTTTCTTGTGTGTTTTTGTTGCCTTGTTAAATAAATAGTTTTTTTCCTTTTTTTTTCCTTCACTTTCCTCCGGGGACATTTTCTTTTCCTGAACTTGGTGGGGAGAGGGGCCTGCTTTCCATCAGGGGATATTTCCTCCTCTGAATTTGTCTCGAACCTGGACATGGATAAAAATTGGACATGAGCTGACAAGGTACATTTGCAACCCAGAAAGACAACCATGTCCTGGGCTGCATGAAAAGAAGGGTGGCCAGCAGATCAAGGGAGACAATTCTTCCCCTCTATTCTGCTCTTGCAAGACTCTACTCGGAGCACTGTGTTCAGCTCTGAGGCCCCTAGTACAAGAAAGATATGAATCTGTTGGACTGGGTCCAGAGGAGGGCCATGAAAATGATGAGAGGGCTGGAGCACCTCTCCTATCGCAAAAGGCTTGAGAGAGTTGGGTTTGTTTACCTTGAAGAAGTGAGGGTTCTGAGGAGACCTTATTATGGCTTTTCAATACTTAAAAAAGGAGCTTATAAGAAAGATGGAGAGAGACTTTTTACCAAATCTTGTAGTGACAGGACAAGAGGCAATAGGATAATACTGAAAGCGGGTAGGTTTATATTAGATATTAGGAATAAATTCTTTACTGTGAGGATTGTGAGGCACTGGAACAGGTTGCCTAGAGGGGTGGTAGATTCCCCATCCTTGCAAGTGTTCAAGGTCAGGTTGAATGGGGTGTGGAGCACCTGATCTGATGCTTCTGCCTTTGTCAGGGGCATTGGACTAGATCATCTTTAAAGTTCTCTTTGAACTCACACCGGTCCATGAATCTCTGATCTCTATAAAATTACTTGCTCCTAGGCAACTTTATGTTGTACGGAACAGGTTCATTACATAATATTGTAGACAATCAATTAAGAAACACTTCAAAGCAGGTATATCTTTTTAATCAACAGGAACAGACAGGTATCCTTCAGCATGACCTGCATTACAAAAAAAATATTGATTTAAATCATTACTAACNAAAATGATGAGAGGGCTGGAGCACCTCTCCTATCGCAAAAGGCTTGAGAGAGTTGGGTTTGTTTACCTTGAAGAAGTGAGGGTTCTGAGGAGACCTTATTATGGCTTTTCAATACTTAAAAAAGGAGCTTATAAGAAAGATGGAGAGAGACTTTTTACCAAATCTTGTAGTGACAGGACAAGAGGCAATAGGATAATACTGAAAGCGGGTAGGTTTATATTAGATATTAGGAATAAATTCTTTACTGTGAGGATTGTGAGGCACTGGAACAGGTTGCCTAGAGGGGTGGTAGATTCCCCATCCTTGCAAGTGTTCAAGGTCAGGTTGAATGGGGTGTGGAGCACCTGATCTGATGCTTCTGCCTTTGTCAGGGGCATTGGACTAGATCATCTTTAAAGTTCTCTTTGAACTCACACCGGTCCATGAATCTCTGATCTCTATAAAATTACTTGCTCCTAGGCAACTTTATGTTGTACGGAACAGGTTCATTACATAATATTGTAGACAATCAATTAAGAAACACTTCAAAGCAGGTATATCTTTTTAATCAACAGGAACAGACAGGTATCCTTCAGCATGACCTGCATTACAAAAAAAATATTGATTTAAATCATTACTAACTTGAACATGCTTCCAGATCTTTTGGAGATGTACTTCTTCATTAGGATCCTGTAACTATTTTTTTCCACCATGAAAATCAAGCATGCCATTGTAGTACTTTGGCAGAAGTAGGAAGTACTGTATATCTAACCTTATCTGAGACAGTAAGTGTAAAGTAAAAAAATGTGAAATATGTAAATGTAAAATATCTTAACCGAAGTGAAAGAGGAATAATAGCCACATAATTATGCTGGAGACCAAAGAAGAATCATATTCCACCATACTTTTGCCACTCTACTCAGTTCTGTGCTGGAAGTTTAAAGAGAATCACAAATATTTACCAAGAACTCTGGAAAACACAGCTAGTCACAAGCATGTGATGGAGCCCTTCAGCTGCTATGCCCTGTGCTCCCAGTGAGTTGGCTCCATGCTCAAGGACTCCTCCATATCGCATGGAATATCTGCAGCTATGTGCAGTCCCACTGAGGGAAGAGAAGAAAGTTTGAGATCAGTGAATATATTCCTAATATGTCCTTTGAACACATATGTGAAAGCCAGCTGTGGTGTGGATAAAATGACAGCTCATGCAGAACTGAAACTTTAATCTCATTTCTCAGGAATTTAGAACTGGAACTGAAATCAAGAAAAAGTTTTTACTTTTTTTTTTTTTTTTTTTTTGTATGTGTGTGTATTTTTTTGCTACCCATGGATAACTACAGAATATCTCTTTTCTTCCACAGAGAGAATGCTCAAAGGAAGTTTGTAGACAGATTCTTGGGAATTATCAAAAATTGTTATCTCAGTGCATCTCAGGCAAATTGAAGTACTTAGACATGAATCAAATTCTATTCTCAAGTACACACATGCAAGTCCCATTAGAGCAGTGTAAATATACCCAAAAGCCAAATTTGACAATTGAAATACTTTCGGAAAATGGAAACTAACTGACAAAGATAATAGAACAGAGGAAAATAATTCATTTTATGTATCAAAATACTGACTAATGTTCTAATTCATTTTCTACTTCTCAGCAAACAAAGACTAAAGCATGAGTGGAATACTTTTGCTGCTGACGGAAAGAATGACATCACCTTCTCCAGAAAAATACCTTAGCTATTTTAAAGCACTTCTATGCTTTTATCATAAAAGTTTAAATTACAGTTATTATTGGAAATGGTCTGGGAAAAAAAACAGTTTTAAAGGCTTGTCAGAAAGGATGATTGCAGCCCTTCATTTACTTGAGATAAATGGTAATTGAGAGAAAGTTGTTGATATGCTGGAGAGTGTAGGAATGGATCCAGAAGATATTTTGTTTTCTTGTGAAGGGAAATGTTGCCCAGTGCTCCTGAACCCTGGAAGGTTACAGAATCCTTGTTTTCTCCTAAAGCTCCAACCTACCTCAATATTCTATGCCTAAATTACCCTTTACTATGAAAAATACTAAATATGATTTGTTTCAAACTGTTACAGCTGCTGCTCCCACCTACAGATACACACAGAAGTATTGATTTGTACTCCTTTGTTTAGATCCTTGTTCGTATTTTAATTATTAGCCTCAATTGGAATTCCCGAGGCAAGACTCCCCCTCTCATCCCACTGCATGTTTTAAAGAAACAATTAAATTAAAAGTTTCATGTGTGACAGAATGATGGTGATCTGGCGGTGTGCAACTTTGGTCTTCAGTTGATAAATTGTTGCAGTTAGTCCAAAAGACCAGGAACCACTGTTCTTGCTTCTGTTTTAAGAGTCCAGTACAGGAATCTGAATTTTGTTATCTCCTTGATGGCCTTGTGTGATACAGGGTGTGTATCATAGAATCATAGAATGACTTGAGTTGGAAGGGACCTTAAAGATCATCTAGCTCCAATCCCTCTGTCATGGGCAGGGACACCTCCCACTAGACCAGGTTGCTCTGAGCCTCATCCAGACTAGTCTTAAAAACTTCCAGGGATGAAATGTCCACAACTGTTTTGGGCAACCCGTTCCAGTGTATCATCACCCTCATAGTAAAGAGCTTCTTCCTAATGTCTAAATTGAATCTACCCTGTGTGTAGCAGGGGTGTCTAAGAAACAATTGCTCTGGTAAGAATGGTTGAATAGGTAAAGTATGTCTTTTCCTGCAGTGCTTATAGGCAAGGATAACTAAAGAGGCAGAACTGAAAAAAATGCTGGTAACATTCAAAAGTTTCTCTTTTCTGTCCACCCCTCAAATATGTCAGTTGTTCTACTAAAAGAGTATATTACTCCCTGTAGGCTATACTTCGTTGACATTCCAAATCCCTTAAAGATGCAGAAAAATTGCTCCTTGCCAGGCCCATGCAGACCTTGCCTGAAGCACGCCCAGCTGCTTTTTTTGCAAAACCGTGCATGTGGACCAGTTCTCAAGAACTGGGACAGTAACTATGGGTAGGCAGACAATTTTTAATAGTTCAGGTATCAAACTATTATCACACTACATATCATGTTCAGTTGTAACCTCCATCATACATACTAACACTTATACTTACTGAGTGTAAGAACAGTAAGATTTTATTGAAGGTTTATACCTCTGCCTAAAGATTTTTTTACACAATTACACAGCCTGTCTGTGCCACCGGCATGGCATTATTGATAGATTTCAGGTGTGGGCTCCAATGTATGCAATAGAAGAGCTTCAGGATGAAAGAGTTGTTAACATAAAAATTCCTACCGTCACTAAACCAACATTTTTTTTCTCGTAACTAATTTTTAGAGCTCTAAGTTGAGACATTTTAACTGAACCTTTTTATTTCCAGAGCGCTTCTCTGATGCTCTGGTTCAGCAGGTAGGGCTCTAATCCTCACTAGGGCTCTTCTAACTGATACCAGAAAGTGTGGCCTTCATAAACTGAAGAACAGAGTAAGATTGTTCTTTCATTTGAGATGGAGAGACATACTTTTATGCTACTTTTATCAGAATATGCTGTAAAACTACTGATCAACACTCCAGGTAAAAGAAGAGGAAAGCAGAGGGAAAAAAAATCACACAGTAGAAATAGCTCCTGTGCAAAGGAAACATAAACCAAACCAGAAACAAGATTCTCTGAAACAGAGGAAGAAAATCTGGAGAGTATATTTATCAGACTTAAAGTAATCAACTAATGAAATAATTTGAAAATAAAACAATCTCAATAAAGAAACCACTACACTGGAAGATATTATTTACTTCCTTCAGGTCTGGATATCCTTATTAACAACACAGGAACTAAATAAAAACACAGATAATCAGATTATCGACACAAGCACATAAGCACATGTGAGAAACACAGCCCCATTATTTATGACACTCCAGACCAACTATTACCTCAGATATGCTTAGACTAATTACCCTAGCATATAGAAGGAGATAAAATATCTAGTACTTAGACAACTATGGAAGCATCTCTGTAAACAACAACTATGGTCTTTATCAATTTACGTAAATAAAAGAAAATAAAATAGAAAAGATCTGAACAGCAATCTCATCCAAGAGACAAATCACTTCATCATTTCCAATAATCAGTGAACATATCTGTAGCCTCCCAATGTTAATAACTTGGAAAAACATAACCAGCACAGAACTCAGAATGTATCTATGAAGAATTTATATTCTTTTAAAAAGTTTTGACTCTGTGTATCTGCCAGGATTAAATCTCTAGCTGATACATACTAAATCAGATGAAACATAAACCTAATTTATATTATTATTTTAAATTACTTTAATTTTTTTCTTATGACATCAGTATCATTTCTGGCTAAAAAGGTAATCATACGTATGACCTCTGGTAAATTGAGCTCACTCAGAAGCTAGTGGAATGTCTAATCACCAGTTACCAGAAAGTCCTCCTGCGCCTTTCTTGACATTTGAAAGGTTCTTCAATGCTTTAATCAATTTTTGTCCTTGGAAACTTATCATCTATTAAATGTACCCTGAAACATAAACATTCACACTGGTCTTCTTGGAAGACATCTACTTTTGACCTGATAGTCACAAACTCGTGCTTTTTTCAGTACCTCTACAAGACTACAAATAATTGCAGTTCAAGATGGGTCTTGAGGTCCATCTTCTTACATAAGCAAGAGATGTTGAAAGACATAGCCACTATTTACAAGATAGCAGACTTAATATATGAGGGAGAAGGATGCTCAAAAGGGCAAAGATACTTGGTTAAACTAAAAAAAACAAATGCATTAAATTCTCTTTTTCTTGTGAATACTTGTAATTTTGAAGTCAAGTAGCATTAGATCACAGACTTGACTTTCCTGAAAGTCCATGTTGAAAAATTTGTGATTTATACTCAGGATTTATATTTACATTCAAACTATCCCACCATCTCAGTTTCAGCAGAAAAAAAAATCAATCCTATACAATACCTTTATCAGAACAATATTAATTCAGAAAATATAAAAGTGTATGAAATATAATTATTTAAAAAAATACGTTTTCTCAATCTTACCAGTCTTTGGACACAGTCTCATCACTCTTGTTATTGATTCATTATATAATCAGAGAGTTCACAGGTGCATAAATTTATATTTTAATAAAATCTACCTTTGCGAAAACGAAGATCCTGGTTATAGATTCTTTTAAAGTTGTATTTGTAGATTTAAGGTAGAAGAAGGAAGGGGGATTTTTTTGTTGTTTTTAAATGCCAGTGAACTGGCTCATTGAAACTGGTTTAATTGATTAATCTGATTTAATTATCAACGTTACTTTCTGTTCTTACTACAGTATTTTAGAAGTACAATAGAAACCTGAACTAAATGCTTAGATATGCAGGTGAAATTGTCTTTCAAAGACTGAGATTCTGAATGATCAAATCAAAGATGGATTGAAGCAATTTGAAAAGAGTATTTTTCACTTTGATTGTTTTTCAGCTGACTACTGTAGTAGATATGATGACAGATGGTATGAAACTGTCTGAATCAGATAGATTCTGACAAATACATGTCAATACTTTGCATAAAATACACAAAGCAGAGCTGTTTCTGCACTGTGCCTTTTGACATCTCAGAATGCATGTTGACTTAAGTTGGCCTCCTCTCTTTTTGATTTTCCAGTATCAAAATTAAATGGAAAGCTAAGAACAGAATATAAAATCAGACATAACTACCTGAAAAAGAGATCAATGGAGAACAAAGAGGATCTTTCATAAATGAAGTTCAATATTTAATTCTAGCAAACAAATATATTTAAGGAACTTTGCCGTATCTAACTCTATAGCTGTTGAAAGGGATGCCAGTGATTCTGGGGATAGTACTGAATATATTGGAAAGAAAATTCAAAGGCTGAGGAGTAACCTGATAAACATTTGCAACCTGTTTGTCTTGCCATATTTAGAGCTGACTGGTTTACATGTCATTTTAAATACAACTTATAGAAATTGTAGATTTTGATGAAAGTTTTCAAAAGATTTTCAAAAGATTGCATGGAGTTTTAGTCAAGAAGCTCATTTAGTTAGAACTATGAATCAAACTTCATTGAAATGCTTTGAAGAATCAATCACCTCCAAACTACCTCCAGACAGTTTACTATGAATAGTTTTGTGAAAATCATGACTCTGAAAGACATAATTCTAAATCACTGTGGCTAAGAAATTACAATTAGGAGTGATCAACATTTTGAAAAAGAACCTGAGTGAAAAGGAACCATTCAAACCAATTGCTTTTATGGTCATATTTATAAGAGCAAGTCAACAGGAAAAAAGTATTACATTGTTAATGACAGATTCTTTGCCATGATTAGAAAAGGAAGTGCAATAATGAGACTTGAAGTAATAACACATTCATACTAAATTTAGCTATGAGAAGCTTCCTCCTCTGTCACAGTAGGATGGGTATATAATAAACCTATGAAGGGCCTGGACAGCACCTATAATAGAAACCAGAGAATAGTACTGAGTTGAAATAAATATTCAGTCTAAAATGGATCTGTACAACATTTAATTCCTCTTGCTTTTTGTTTCGTTTTGGTTTGGTTTTTTTTAGCAAATTTGGAGACTGCAACTAGGATTCTTTGGACAGAAACTAATATAATGCTACGTGTGTCTTTCACAGCCAGCAACCACTGGCTACTGAGAAAACATGTGTAACTTACTCATTATACCATATGGCTGATAATCTCAACATCACAAATCGTTCTGTTTTTGGTCGGAAGCATTTTGAAACACTGTGGGATAGAACATGAAGTAGGGAGAGAGAAACAGAGAAGTGTGCTATGGTCTTTCTCGGTGAAAACCAGAAACACAAATACAGGCTTAACAGAAGCTGAGTGCCCAGCTACAAACAGGACAAGAATAGGAGATAAAAAACCACATCATCTCTTTTTTACCAGCACAAAACCCTACTCACAATGCACTGTATGAGAAGAAAAGCAACGTTGTGTGCGGTTGATTAGAGAAATGCGCATTGCAGAGTTGACAGCAACATAGTTTGAAGTTGTGTTAAAACACAGAATCTTCTGATGTAACTGAATTAATGCCAGCGTGGTTCTCTGAAAATCATCAGATAAAAAGCAAAAGGAGTAACAACAAAATAATCCTGAAGACATACATTAATTCCTTTCACAGTCTGAAGACACTATGACTACAAAGTGTATGGGTATGCCTGCAGGTATGCATGTACAGTCAGGTGAAAAAACATTTACTTAAATCTCCAAATTCACTGGGTAATAATGATGTTAAGACCTCACCCATTACTTCATACTTTAGAGTAATGAAATTATAATACAGCTAGACTTTTTTACCTCTGACACTTAATTTGCTAATCCTAAAAATCTTAGAAGTTTCTCCTTCCTGTATTTTCTCTCTGTCAATCTATTTATCTGTACAGGGAGCATGAAATATGAGAATAAATACTGTTTCTTTCACAGAAAGTGAGATACAGCCTAGTGACAATGTTAGAGTATTGTCTCCTAAAATTAACTTCAAGTGTATGAATAAGTAGCTTGCTCCTTGGAAAGGCACAAACATCTGTGGGTAAAGCAGATTTAAAGTGAAAATCCTCATTGTCACTCCCTATCTCTGTCCCATTTCCTGGACAGACACCAAAATTCTGTGTTTGGACCCAAGCCATGGAAGCCATTGGATTTCTAACGTGTTTTGGTTTGTGGAGTTCCTTATTCAAAGCTCTAGATGTTTTTTCAGATTTTTTTGTTTAGCACACACGTGGGTGTTATCAAGCTGCCTAAATCAAAGTGCATAATGCCAGTTGAGAAGTCTTTGGGTAGCCAAGATGTCTGCCTGGGACAGGCAGATATGACACAGGACCCTCAGAAAAGACTCATATGTTCTGAAACAGTAGCTGGTAGCTAGGATGGATACTCTACATCTACTTTACATCTAAAATAGCACTAAATGACTAGGTTTGGGCAATGTAATGTCACTATCACTCTCCATGTCTGATAACGCTTTCTAGGGAGACTTCAAGAGTTTTGTTACCTAAATCTTGGTATTAATGTTTTAGTCAAGGGATATTTATATAATTTAGACACATTTAGACACCCTACTAGAAACGCAACAAACAGATCAAAGTGACTGATGCTAAGGCTCCTTACATCCCCATTACACGAGGCTCAGGAGGCTCACCTTGATTTAGATGTCAGCTTGTTTCCTGGGTCAAACATGTCCATTACATAGGTGGTTCAATGCTCAGAGAAAGTGATAGGCAGAAACTGTAAGATCTTTCATTGTATAGTCCATAAATAACTTAGGAACCTATTGTTCCTGAAGAGCACTGCAGCACTTTGGGAGAAACCTTTCTGATTTAGTTTCCTTCCAAACAGAATCTGTCTCACGGGTACCACAACTGTCCTCAGAACTGAAATAATACACTGTAAATGGAGATAAGCAAGGGATTTACTTCAAAACTGCATTACTGCTCTGAACCAAGTTGCTAATATAGACCCGGTTACACTGTACACTCAAAACTTAGGTTTGGCCCAGGCCTACTAGGCCAGGCTGCTTTTATAGTTTTATCAGCTTCACTGCTTGGTGAAATAGTTTCCAGGATTCTGAAAGTATTATCTTTTAAAGTAAACCTCTCCTGCCTTCACTTGCCTTTCTATGTCACCTGAAGAATTTTCAGGCTCCAAATTTACATGGGCAGCTGGCAAAAGATACCTTCTTTGAATCAAAGGGGTTAGAGCAACTCAGAGTTAACGGCCACTGTATAACCTTTCATAGCTTCATGACTGCATTTCAAATTCCTGCTACAGTACAAGTTTTAAAAAAACCCCACTTTTAAATCAAAATATTGTCTGAATTATAGTAGCATTAAATTGATATCTTAGTACTTTCAAGAGACAATAGCTAATGTAGAAACCTTTTGTAGACCACCACATTAAAATATCCAATGTTTTAACAGTTTTGCAATGGTGAAGCTATTATCATGCCTAAGTAAATCTTGTATTAACCTATCTGGGATTGAATCTAGAGACACCCTCTGCAGCATCACTATTTGGCTGTGTAACTTATTTCATTATTTGTTCTTCCTGAATCTATCGATAATAAAAGACATACTGCTTACTTGTCCACTTCTACAAATGATCTTCTACGGTACCTTATATAAATAGCATAGAATCACTAATTCCTGTCATATCTATTTTTTTTTTTATAGAAAGATGTAATGGACAGCTAGTGAAATAGTGGTTCTGTAAAATCAGAATATTGTTCATTCATCATGCACTCTCAGAGTCAAAGATGCTGTTGCCATAAGGAGGTAGGTGTTAACACACTAACATCTGTAGCTACTTCTAACCCTCTAAGGCTCTGGATTTTTTTGGTTTAGGAATCAAGAAGCATTACCTGGCAGGGTATGTTCAGTCAAATGTGCTTCTAGAATATCTTTGAAGTATTATCTCACCATTCATCCTCCTTTTCACATGTTCCAGCTCATTGTATGGGAATTGCTTGGTCAGTTCTGTATAATTTGTTTAAATGACACCTACTCTCCAGTGCTGCTGGTACATTGTTATTATTGACTCAAAAAGCATTCAATCAATCTGACTAAAACTGAAAAGTCATCACACTATTTCATTAAGAGCAGGTACACAGAATCATCTCACGGCAGTTTTACACAAGCGGAAATCCATGAGTAGACGCCTCTTCTATGCAAAATCTCTGACTCATGCAGGAACATAGTGAGCAGAGAAGTGCTGTGTCACTTTAATTTGGTGAAGAAGTTACTTTCATGCTGATGCAATAGCTAAACTTCATATGCACATAAAATTTCAAGTTTATTTTTACCAATGAATTTAGAAGGCATAATGTATTTTCCTCTTTAGCACATAATCTTTTTTTTTTTTTCCTTGGAGTCATCAAAATTTGAAACCTGATAGTAGAGCTAGATATCTTGTTTAAAGCAGATTACTAGCAAATGATCAAATCCTACATGGGTTTTTGTAGCCCGGAATAGTTGAGAAGTAAACACTGTTGATTGGTTTAGCGCACTGACTAGCACAAATGCACAACATAGCACAAACAATACAGTCCCTAAGATGCAATCTCACTTGCTACTATTTGTTGCAGGGAAATGGCTGGCTTGGAATTCTGTTGATCTGTATAGTACCTGATGGAAACTCTTTCAGATAGCCAGGTTCTTCTATCATGTTTTGAAATACAGCCTGTTTCTAAGAGGCCAAGAGCTTTCATAAATAAATGGATGGTCAACAGATCGGAAGATTTTTCTCTTGAATGCAAAATGGTGCAGCTTTAAAAGTAGTTCCATGGCTTGTTGGAACACATTTCAACTACAGAAGCTTGCTTTGTTTTATTACAATATTCTAGGACATTTGGAATTAATGTATTTTAATAATTATACTTCTTTATTCCTTGGGCTGCAGTGCAGTTGACCTCTCTAAGTGGTTAGGCACTAGTCTGAACTGCAGCAGTACAGCTGCCATGAGAAGTCCTGGGAATGCTACCCTTGGCACCCAAAGTTATTTTGAATAAGTGTAGAAAGTGCTAGGCCTACCGACTTCACAGTCTATGATCATCTATTCTGCCCTTTAGTGGCATTATCATGTATTAACCCCCATAACACCCTGAGCCCAGCTTAGAATAAACACATATTAGAAACATCAAACTGGTGAAAACTGAATAAACAGAAAGGAAAGCAGTTTTTACTCAGATATTACGAACACTTTTTCATTAATATGTATTAGTCATGTATTAATCAATACATAAAATGTACTGTTTAAAGAGATTGAAAGATGTCTCTTGCATAAAAGTACAATTTTCAGTTACAGATTTGTTTTCAGCTTGCTTCTATAGGGCTACTAGGATAAAAATGGGACTTGAAGAGACAATATTTCTGAAAATTCTAGTGTGAAAAGACAATCATTCACTGCCTTGATATTAAAAAATGTAGCAAAGAGGAACAGAAGCACTGAACATTCCTCAGTGCAGATGACTTTTATACTGAAGACTTGGGAAGAAATTAATCATTGCTGTAAGTGGGCAGAACACAGCTGGGAGTGGCTGAATTGTGTTTGTAACCAAGGCAAGCTGAACAGCGCTTTGTGAAGCCGCTCAGCTGGATTCTTCAGCAGTGAGAGGCTGGTAACCATCAGCTTTTTAAAATACCACGGTAGTAAAAGCCCACCAAATGGCTGCAAGAAAGTGTTTGGTCTCAGCCCAGTGGGAATTTCCTCAGGTTTCAAATAGTGGGGGCCATATGCCAAGATCCCCACAGCACTGCTTAGCTCAAAAGTAAACAGCTGAATATATTTGGCACAGCTTTTACTACTGCCACTCAAGCTGCTTTTGTATGGGTTTGTATTGGCACAGCTATCATAGCACTGGAATTAGGAAGAATCCTTTTTTAAGTCAATATTCTTTTGCTAAATCTCTGGAAAGCGTGTATAGGGAAGATACGAATTGACAAAAAAAAAACCACCTTAAAAATAAACAAACATACAGAATTTTTCACTATACTCAAGCAGAAATTCGCCCTCAGTAATCCAGCTACAGATAAGGGCAACACTTCTGAGTATGGGATAAACTAGGATGTGCTCTTTAACCTTCATAAAGGACTGTTTTTCTCTTTTGCCGTATTAACATTTTTCAATGATAACGTCGTCAATATTGCAGTTACTGTAACAAGCTTTGCCTCCTAATACGCTAATGCTACCTATCAAAGTAGGTGGGATCCAAAAATGCAGATTCATGTTAGCAGCCCAGTGGTCATGCTGACATGAAAAAGGCCATGTTCGAACATCATGCCAGAACTCTTTGGTCTTCAGCTGACTAACACTGCAAATGATAATTGATTTAATCTTCAAGAATGAGATTACCAAAACGTTATAGCACTGAGCAATACCAGCACATCTACTTCAACAGCTGTTTTCCTGGCAGACTCCAGGGAAACCTCTTATCATAATCTCATAATGAGGCATTAATAGCAACCTCAGAAGAAACTGCTTGCTCTTTCTCACAGAGGAATTATTAACTGCAAAACTTAATTTATTGTAGTGTACAGGATAGAAATGCTGGTGAAAAGGAAAACATTCCCTGGGTCATTCTATGCAACTGGGAAGACACTCCTGAGCTATGTGCTTCCTTTGATAGGAAAAAATTGTACATTGAAAGTCCAGTACTTGGTCAACAGAAAACTGAAACCAAGACAGTGGGCTTTGATGATGCTTTTACATGAGGGATAGTAAGAGGAATTTTATTTTTGCCTGCTTAGATGAGACAAAGCATTGATCATGTGTGAAATGATAGTGACACTTCCACAGTAATGCTACAATGAGTTCATATTATTGCATAATAGAGGACAAATGAAGTAGACTAATTGTAACAGAAAAGAATCAAATCATGAAGCTTAGTCCCCTCTCAAAAGCACACAAGGCTATTCTTTCTTATGGCTGCTAAAAGTTCCCAGAATATTTAAGAGAAAATGTCTTTGTTCACGGTTGCAGTCCTTAGAAACCGTAATAGCTGTATCTGGACTGTTTATAAAAATCAGTTTTTCTCAGAGCAGCATGAAACCTTGCCATCTAAGTTCAGTTTCTCCCAGGCATTGTACATGTGTATGTTGAGGCCTACCTGCCAGGAGACAATCTATAGCAATGCAGGTTAGATAAGCAGGTGGCAATAGAAAGAAAAAAGGCTGTGTGGAAGAATAAACACTCAGAGAACCACTGATGCCCATTGCTGGCTGATTTCTCCAGGACTCCTAGGCCTAAAAAAGATCTCTCAGATGTTGATCCTTTTTCCTTGGTATCAAAGAGATGAACAATCCCACTGAAGTTTGCAAGAGCTGATGGGTGCTATGAAAGGCTTTTCACAATAGCACTGACAAAGTTACTTGTCCATTTTTTCCTGCAGAGGAAAAGATCATACGGTTTCACTAGTGAAAGAAACAAAACAATGAACAAACACTGAGAAATTATTTTAAGGTGAAATAAATATTCCAGATGCAGAGAATATCATTGTTTCTGTATGAAAAGCAGGCTCTGCATTGTTCAGGTTTGAAGAAAATAAGGTACTGCAACATTTTGTTAATAATTCTGAAGCTCTTATAGTCTAAATATTATAATTGATGTTTCAATAGTGGTATTTAACAGTTATATTGAGCTAGAATGGACATGAATTCTTCAAGATTTTCAGCATCTCAGATCACAAGGATGAACCAAGGAACATTTTTGACAAAATAAACCTGAATAAGTATGATGAAAGTGATTTGACATTGTTAAATTTGCCTTCTGTCAAGGTAAGTATCTGTTTACTATGATTAACACCAATGAACACTTCTCTCTATTAAAGCGATTCAAATTCATTCAAGACTGCACTAGGTACTGAGTTTTTATCAACCATAGTATAAACAGGCAACGCAGAAAGTGATATGTATAACTATATATCATGAAAAGTTGCTGAGTCCTCCCTTTTTCCTGTTCCATACTTATTAAGTTCATTGGAGTCATTATTTTCCTCTTTAGTGGAAAAAAGAAAAAAAAAACTTCACAAAATAATTTCTTGTCTTTTGGCATATGAATTCTCAAGTTGGGTTACTTAGGACTTGAGCCAACAGGATGATTAAATGAGCCAACAGGAGGGTTAAATGAAGCTGTAATATCTATCAAGGTACTGTTTTCCCGTTAGATGACAGGCTGCCATCTCTGACTGCATGAAGAGGATGTAAAAAGGCTAAATGGCTCAGCCAGCACTTTTTTTTTTTTTTTTTTAAATCCGTTTCACTCAGTGGTTGCATAATCCTTGATCATTGTATACTAGTGATATTATCCAAAGCAATGTTGATTTAGCACCCTGAACAGCTCTAATCTCTTCCAAGACTTGTTTCTCATTGGAGAGCTGAGCTTGTTTCAGTGGAGAGCCCTTTAGCTCGAGCTGTCCTGCCTTTCACAACACATTGACCCAGGGGCATGTGGCTGTCCTGGTTTGTCTCAGCTGCAGATCCTGAGGCAGACAGGGTTGACAGCACTGGTACTGCAACCTGGCAGGGAAGCCAGCTGGGGCGGATGGAAGGACTACAGCACAATACCCTTTCAAAGTCAAGCTCCTGGGAGGCTCCCAGCCATTGCACCCCACACAATGCACTGCTCCCAGGGCTGTGTGGTCATACGGACTAAATGCTAGACTTGTCTGGTGTCAGCAGCAGGAAAAAGGCTAAAACCTTTTCTTCCCTTCCCTGCTGAATTTGTTGTTGGTATGTCAAGTACTTCTTTCACGAAGACAGTATACTATTGAAATAGCTGAAAGGCCGAAGGCTAATGTGGGCAGAAGGTTCAATTTTTCTTGTTATCTGAGGTTGGCAGGCACATATTTACAGATGAATCAACTCAGTTTCCTAGGCAGAGAGGCAAATCAAGTCCCTGGAGCTTCATACCATGGGAAATGCTTTGGAAAGTGTTCCAAGCGGTTCTTTATCAAATAACAACATGATTTTGAGCCAGCAGCTCCTCATCAAAGTATTGATCCTTTCCTGGCATTGCAACATCCTGTTGAAATGATGACATAATGTTTCCAATGGAGCCAAGGGCATTTCAGCCTTCCCTAGATACGCTTGAGCACACTGAAAAGAGCAATGAGATGCAGAACGCCGATGAATAGTTCTCTCCTTCAAGAAAGGAGAATCTGGATGTAAACAAGGATTTACTAACATAAATGCTTCCTTTGTATTTTGAAATGAGTAAAACCAGAAGCATATAAGCTTCAAGCTTCAATCCAGCTTATAAAACACAACAGGAGATTTCCTAAGGTAAGCTACATACTGAAAGGTTACTTAATGACAAGGGTGCTATCAAAAACATCCTGGCCAAAGCTAAAGCCTATTGAAGGCAGTTTTATCCTTGATCCATCATTTCTAAGCACTAGGTGAAAACTAACTGCTATTTCCCTACCATAATAATTTTCTCATTAATTTTACTGGTTTTGAGTATACTGCCTACTGTTAGCACTGAAATAAAGTGGACATTTTCTTCTGTTGTGCAGTGTGTAACAGACAGAAAATTGGAATACCATAAAAAACTCATATAGCTGTTGCATGGTGATCTATTCCATCACTGCTCCCATATGATCAAACTTCAACTGGCTAATTATTTAACGGCTATGAAGAAATTGCCTGAGCTACTTTTTCCTAAGGAAAAGGCCCTGATAGAGACCCCCTCTCATGAGCCATGTTACAGAAGGAGACAATTCTCCTGAATTCTCAGTGAAGAGAGACAGTGCACCTTTCCAGGCAGCAGTTTAGATCTTAGCTGAACAAGACTATGCAGAGGTGGCCCCCCCTTCTTCGCCTACATAAACATATGAAAATTCAGTTAGACACAGCAATTTAAATAAATTTGTTCCATTAAATTTCTTCTTGACACAAAGAAGAAAACCTCACTATTTTTGGCAATGCTCCAACAAAGCCACATTTTAATTTGATTCCTGTATTAAGCATCTGTATCTAAAGTGCGTTCATATATGTACATATGCTATGTCTAAAACAGTGTAATGTAACTGTTCCTCTGTCACAGAAAGTTTAAGTGACATAAGCCAAACGAAAGATGAATAGGAAGAAGAAACTCAAAAGTTAATAGCTTTGAGAACAATTCACAGGTAGTGCAGCCCATGGGACTGTTATGATCATCTCCCCTGATTTTCTTCACAAAAAAACATTGATTGTTTCATACAGTAAAAACCTCAACCAAGCCAAATGAATTTTAGCTGAAGTACAGCATATTTTTCAGCAAGACATCCTCTCTTAGTTTAAAGAATTAAACTTATGAGAAGGTCTGCATCTCCTACCCAATGATACAATTGCTTATCTTCATTCTTTAGATAGTATTTCCACTTAACTTCTTCTAGTATTAATTTCCAACCTTTAGATCATGTTACGTCTGCTGCGTTCTTTAGTAGGGACTGTCATTATCATTATTTGCAGCTTTTAGTTTTTACCACCTACAAATGCACAGCACCAGTGATTCTGAAGTTTTAGGGCATTACTAAAAATGTTGGCTAGCATTATCTGAGAACTAGTACAAACAGAGGCATACCACATACAAATTGATGTAGATCATAGACAGCAAATATGGTATGTGATCAGCTTGATATTAATAATGTTAATAATTATAGTATTATTAATGTGTGAACAAGAATACAGTATCACATTAGCTATGAATTTAAAGTTCTTGTCACCAGTACTTAGAAAACTTGGGTTTTTCTTTGTTTAGTTTTTGTTTGTTTGTTTTTATATGTTTTTTTTAAAAAAGGTGTGCAAGAAAACAAACAAAGGTTTGTCTGGTAGAAACCGATCTGTTCTTCCCTTTGCTACATTATTTAGTCTAGTACAAGATACTATCTCCTTGAGCAAATCTTTCCTTTCACAAAACAAAGCTGAAAAGGAGAAAAGACAGTTTTCAAGCTTCATTAGTATTTCACTGTTGTTTCTGTTCTGCAGCCCATGGCTGATTTTCAGAGTTAGATTTTTGAGAAATGATGCATAACGTATTTATTTCTTCTGGCTACTTGTGAAATTTTATTTTAATGACCATGCATACTAGAATTATTACCATTATACTTCAGGATTTCAGTAGAAGAGATTAATTCTTTGAGCTCTTTCTATTTAAAATGGCTTTAACTTCCAAGGAGCTGCCTGTGATTGCCTTATCAGTTTCTCTTCAAAACTCAAGGACTCTGGTAGTTTTACGTCAGTACTCTTAGTTCATTTCTCGCACTAAGATTGCCAGTCCTGAAACAACTGTCAAGACCATTCGAGTGAAATTGCATATTTTCATTTCAAGGTTTAGAAGTTAAGCTGTTCTTTCTTTTATTACTTTACAAAATGATACTACATGCTGTGTTATACAAAAAAAGTGATATGAATAGCAAAATACTACATTCTCACTTTTTAGTCTTTTTCCTTTTAGCTGAAAAACTTATATTACTCCTACTCCTTTCTGAAAAGTATCAGGGTTTAAAAAGAACAAAACTATGCAGGTTTTGATTTTTTTTTTTTTAAATTCCACCAAAATTCTTAAACTTGGGTAAACATTTATCATTTTCAGCTAACAAGTACTTTGTAAATACAATGCACTAACAGAGTATAATTTTCAGATACAGAGCAGCAACACTTTAAAGTAAATGTATAGTATACTTTGTTACCTTTGTTACTTTAATCATACCTTTTCATCCAAATACCTGGAGTTACTCTCATTTCCTTTGCAATATAATTTTGCTTATGTCTCTTTCACCAAACTCTCAGCCTCTCTGTTGCTGTATCATGAACTTTTCCAAAACTTTCACTAGTAAAAGAGGTGTCTTGGCCACCAGCAGTACCACAGGAACACTCAGTAACTCTTTTCTATTAAAAGTCATGCAGGAAGAATCCTGTTACTAGAATTCCCACTGCAATAGCTTCATTATGCTCATCACTCAGATATACATTTGCTTTCATTCGAACCAGCCTACATCTACCACAAAAACAGCAACAAAAATTAGAGTAATAAAGAACAGTTAATGAGACCTGATATAGACATACCTCTAAAGCAGAAAATTGCATTCCTTTTTAAGAAAAAGTAAGCAAGACTTTGCTACAACTCACTTGAATAACTGTAATGTATTTCACAGAAGATTTTTTTTGGAAATTATATCTGTGCAACACACTACAACTGTGTGCTGCCAACTGTGGATTTATATTCTGTCCTGTATTTGTCATTCACCTTACACTACCTGAACTCACTCTATCACTAATCCTTTTCTACAGAAATTGTGTTAATAGGATTTCAATACCGAAAATATGTGGATCACTAAAAAAGAAGGGAAGAAGGCTGCTTTCAGTTTAACTGTACATTTCAACTGCCATACAGGGAATCTCAGAAATGGATTAAAAAGCAAACAGTGAAAGTTAATTACCTTCTGATATACATTTGGATCAAAGAGAAATTAATTGAGAGAGAAATGAGGTTGAATAGCATGGTAAAGCCTTTGCTATCCTCAAGAAACTAATCCCTCACACAGACATAAATGTCATGAAAAAGGCAGTAACAGTGGCTTTGAGGCATGAAAAGAGAAGACAGCGGTAGACTTAAATTAGATATAGAGATCCAAGGAGAAACCACAAAATGAATTTCAAAAGCACTGGTGATCGAGCTGGATGGTCAAAGACAAGACAGGAGCAAGAAAATTCCCAACCAACCAAACCTTTCAGCAGTCAGTCATGAACATTTTCAGAGAACAAATGTAAGCTCTCAAGATAAATTGTAGATGCCAATTAATGCAGAGCTTGAACCATTTTCACACCTGAAAATATTGCCTGAAGATAATCCATCAAAATTTCTATGTACTATCATGTCTCTGTTCCTCTTACATTCATTGGAGGAGTCAAAGATTTTCTTCTAAATAGCTTTTTTTTTATCAAAAAGTGGAAGTGGCTGAGGACACGATTGATGCTAGTGGCATGCCGAATGCAATGTCTCCATACTGAATACATCTTCTGAGAACAATCTATCAAACCAGAGAAGAAACACAGACTGGCCAGGGAATAAACTAGAGGGAACATGTGTTTTATAGACTTGTATAGTTCTGGGGGTTTCCAAACTGAAGAAGGCTCAAAGATCTACATTCAAAATCCATCAGAGTTTGTTATAAATGGCAGGGCAGAGCAGCTCAGTATCAGCAGTCACAGCAGCAACGGGATAACAAAAATTTAAATAATGCTGAGAAATACTTCTCTGCATGTCTGCTACATTTTCTTAAATATGAGATGAGGTTGTTCATTAGAATCAAAATTACCAAAACTGAGAGGTTGAACCAAAGCAGCTAAATCTGCTGTTAAATTCCTTGTTACAGTCAAATGAAATTTTCTTTCAGATATTTTCTGAAAAAAAATCAGTAATATGAACTTTGAAAATAAAAAAAATGAAGCCACTTAGTAAGATGAGTATGACTGTTCTAAAAAGAAATCTAAGGGATATGAGAGCCCTACTCCCTTTCATATTACATGCCCAAACCTGGTTTTGTGCTCCAGTTAATTATAGATGATACTTTAAAAAAAAAAAAAAAAAGGCTATTTGTAGATTCAGAAGAAAAGCTCCAGACACCCATCTTTTACATTATGCCCTACTCCATGTCCAATTTTTAGATTAAAGCAGTAGTAGACAGTTTTGCCATTTGTTATGACTCTGGGAAAAAAATGCGGTTCTGTGTCTGTTCTAAGGAATTGCCTACTCTTACGGACTTCAGAGAACTGGTATTGCATACTTCCTCATCAAGCCACAGTACTAAGCAGGTCTTCTGGCACCTCTAAAGGTCTCCCAATAACTCAAAAAGATCTTTTAGGTTTAGGAAAAATCAACTCCAAAGATTTTGCTTTTCACCATATTCTGATAGCCAGTTAAATGTGAAGTTTAGAAACTGATTTGGATTGCGTGATTTAAAGAAAAGAAATTTCTATCAGTAATAAATAGAAGTATCACGGCTCAGAATCAAATGTGCATATTGATTTATTTTTCTGTATTTGAAGTTCTGTCATTTTGCAATAGTGTGTTTAAACCTTCACTCTATGTACTGGAGGCATAATAAGGTGGAATCTCAAGGAACTAGAAGTATGTTGGAAAGAGGTCCTGTTGCTTTTGCCAACTTCCCTGTCTCCTAACCAAGATTTCCACTTACAAAATGTCCTTCCTCCTCCTAGTCATTTCAGCCTCAACTGCATATCATTATACTTCCTGGAAAAAGCAGTTTCATCCACTGGACTGCTAGCGAGCAAGCAATCCTTGGACACAGAGTGTTGTGCCAGGCCACGCCTGACAGACAGTGTCAGATTATCAGTTGATGCCGTAATACAGATGAAAATAAAACTAAAAACCTTCACCTAAAAATGCATGAAATGTAAACATAAGCATTGCTACCATTATTTTAGTGAATGACAGCTTTTGAAAATTACTTACATTGATGACTCTTCTAGAAGGAGAAACAGAATACAAAGACATTTGCCCAGAGACGGCATATATTTATTTATGCTCTTTTCTGCTTTACAGTCTTCTCTTACTGCTACTGAACACGGAGTGTGAGTGTGCACAATCCCATCAATGTACACTACCTGCGCTAAGAGTATTTTGTCAAGTCCACTCTTATTTTCAAAATCTTGTTCAATTCATGTGTAACAGGGAAGGCCACTTACAGAGAAAAAGTTACAAAATGCTATGATGACTGCTTGTCTGCACTGATGACTCCTCCTGGCTATGACTCTGTCATGTTGATTCCTTCCCCTTTTTTTTTTTTCTTCCAATTTTCTGGAGAAAAATTGCACTGCACTGAAAGGATTGTTGTGACTATGTGATTTGCTGGACCATGTTCAACCTCTTCAAGTCTAGCTATTGGCTGTCCTTCTTCTTTAACACCTCTTTGTCTCTTTCATTCTTCTATGTGACTGCTTCTCCCATTTATCTTACCTTGCCCCATATCTTGTTGTTACCAAGTACTGTACCTGCCGGGATTGCTCTTCCCTAGTAAAAGTGGTTCTGTTTCTACTGACCTTTTATTTTTGGTTTGGGGTTAGCTTGCTTGGCAACTTCAGTTCCTTTTAAAAATAAAATCGAGCAAAACTGCTTCTTCCATGATATTTACAATAAAGTAGATGAACGCTATGGCTCAGTAGAAAGGCACGTGCATAGAGATCAAACAGAAACAGCGATCAGTCACCACAGAAAACCCTGTGTGTTACATTCAGAAGCACTTTCAACAGTTTGTTGAAGTGGTAAACCATGTGCAGAAACTAATACTTCAACATGGAAAAGGCTCGTTTGAATTCAGCTTAATTTTTTTTTTCATTATTGATTAAAGCAAACAAAAAAAAATGTATATAGAGAAACATAGTCTCGTTAGCTTGTAGAATTCGGTTTAAACAACACCTTGTAGTTACATCGACATGACAGTGAGCTGCTGACACAGTGATGTGAGGATAAGCATGAAAAAGCACACTCCCCAGCTTACACAACTTCATCAGCAAATCCTCCTGCTGTCAGTGTAGCTAGGTTAGTAGGGGAGTGTTGTTGTCAGCTTAGTTCATTATGTTTAGCATCAGTCTATACTTTTCCATACATCATCAGAAAAGTTTCTTTTCCTAAAATACAGTGTGCCTCTGCAGAAAACTCTACCTGTGTAACCGCACCAGCACAGCTATTTTAGCAGAAGCTCTTTAGAACAGATGAGCTAAAACCAAAACTGGTATCATTAAATGTCCACTGAAACACCTGCATATATAGCTCACCAGCTAACCCACTAAATAAACTTCTCAATGTCTACTTTGTCCTAAACAGTGCTAGAGAAAGCTGCAACTCTCCTAATTCTGATCAGTCAAGAACATGACTATGTTTCTACATGTTATAATATACAGAAAGTTCCTGGGCATCCTCAATAACAGTCAACAACTGTACACAGTGACTCCGAAAAATGCCCAAGAAAAATAAAAGCAAAGAGGGAGAAGGAAGAGAGGAAGGGAGGAAGGAAGGGAAAGAAGAAAATAAGAAAAAAGGAAGATGGAAGAAGGAAAAGAGAAGAGGGAGAAGAGGAAAGAAGAAAGAAGAAGAAAGAAAAAAAAAAAGAAGAAAATAAGAAAAAAGAAAGATGAAAGAAGGAAAAGGGAAGAGGGAGAAGAGGAAAGAAGAAAAAAAAAAAAGAAAAAGAATGAACGAACAAGCCAGCTAATCACAACTCAATATTAACCAATTTCCCAAGTGCTTGTTTAGAACCTTGGGAGTGTTTGAAAACTGTACTAATCCGCTGCAGTAGGTAAGTCTCTGTGGTGACCGCAGTGTTGTTATGCTCCTATGCTCCTTGAGGGGCAGCAACTGAACACAGGCAGGTCTCCTGACCAAACATAATAGAGAGGTTGACAGTGGAATCTTTGTACACCCTCAGCTGCCCATGTTACATTTCTGCAAGCAAAGATGTCAAGCAGAAGCACTGCAAAATACACGTTCAGATCATCTTCTCCTTCCTAGTACTGTATAGCTGTGAAGTTACCTTACGATGCTCTATTAATAACATTTTATAAATCCTTTTCAAGGACACTCTTTATGGTCAGATCACCTTAAGTGATAGGCATAAAGAATTGGACCTAAATTACCTAATGGGGTCCTTCAAAATCCCTTCCTTCTCCAGAAGTGTGGCAATGCAGGTCTGTGTCAGGGATGAAAAAAACCACAGAATAAGGAAAAAAAAAATATAAAAGTGAATGGAAAGGGAATGAAAACAGCATCCTTGCTTCTTGAAAGTAACAGATCCAGCTCTGGATGATGTCGGTGCAAAGGTCTAAACTGTCAGCAGCTCACCAGGTAGCAGACAGATTTTGTGACTTTGTACTCCCAGTCCTTCTTGACACAAATGTAGCCCCATTTGCAGGCCAGACTACTCACGTGAAAAAAAACAATGCAACAGTTATTGGTTTCCAGTATGAAATTCTGCAACATACTAAAAACTTAAGCACAAGGTAACATAGACTAAATATAATGAAAATGAAATAAATAATACAGTTAACTTTGTACTGATTTTGTTATGTAATTCAATAAAATCTCCACTACTAAAATGAACCAGAAGTTCCACATGACTGCACCAGACTGACACAAAATTTAAACGGCGTTACTTCAGGATTCAGGTCAACTGTTACAAGGATGACCAACGGCTTAGGGGATCTAGGCTGAATCCAATTAAGTTTCCCTTTGACAAATACCGATAATGAGCAAATAAAAAGAACATAAATATAGTTTCAACATCCATTTTAATGCCAATGACAAAATGTATCTTCTACGGATTTATCGCTTCTTTTGACCGTCACAACTGAAAGTACCTCATTTTTCTATTCCAATACCAACAGGTCTAATTTAAGTTTATCTAGCTAAGACGAAGCAAAGTTCTGCTCGTGACCTTGCAGGTTTCATTTTCACTTTAGCCAATAGACACAGTTCATATTACATTTCTTGTGTATTCTATTAAAGCTGCTGGTACTCAAGGTCAGGATGCATTAGAAAAAGCTTACTGGTCTAGAATCTGTAAGAGGGATCCTATTTAAAAGACAAAAGGAGAGAACTCCTCTGTGCTACCCATAGCATTTTTATCTACAAATAGCATTGAAATTACTGGGACATGGAGCTTTCACTCATGGGCCGTGAGCCAGCAAGGTCTGTGGAACATTTTATTTTTGTCAGTTCTCAGAAGGTAACTGCTACAAGTAAATCCCAAAGCAGGCAGAAAACGTCATTAATTTTTATTCTTAATAAATAACTTACACATGAAATACATATTAAAGAACAAATGTTGCATTGTAGGTCAGGTTTTGTACTACATGCCAGTTTTTGAGTTAATTACGACGGAATGTTTCCTGAGTAATCTTCGATGTATTAAATTAGTCTTGCATTAGGATGCAACAACAAAAAAAAGTTTTCTCAGGAGCCATACTCCGAAGAGTTACACAAAACCATACCTATTCTGTTTGCAGAAGTGATGTATCCTTGGATCAGAATTGTCAAAGACTCCACAGACACATATAAAGACCCTCAATCTTATATCACCTCAAACCAAATAAGCAAAGTGGATACAATTTGATGTGTCCAATCTTCTGAACTTTAAAGCCAAGAAAGATTAAAGCCCCCACAAAGGTAAATGGGAAAATGACTGTAAAAATAAAGTCAAAAAATCTGATGTATTTAGTTATAAAACTGTGCTAGATCTAATTTGACTGAAATCTGTCCTCTCATCTTCAATTAACATCTCCTTTCATTGACACAGTAAATTCTGCATTTCTGCCTAGAGAGTACTCTATGGTTAAATCAAAAAGGATTAAAGCCTGAAAACATTATACTTGGAGTATCAGGAAGCAAAACGTGACTTTGTAAGACTACTTTAGTTAATTACAGACAGAAACTGAGAGTGGGTCTCTGCATCATCACAGGCCGGTGCCTCACACACTATGACAAAGGCAAGAAAGAAGCTCTCAGGCACCGGCGGCCTCAGCCTGGGTGTACACAGTGACGACAGGACGCGGCGAAAAGGCAAAGCCCGGCCTAGGCTGCCGGCCCGCCGTGCCCGTACTCTCTGGCCGCCTCCCTGCCCCCCTCCAAGGCCGACCTCCCCGGGTAGGCGCAGGCGCAGCCCACGCAGCTGGAGGAGCCGCCGGAGCCGCCACGGCGGCCCGCTCTGCCCCAAGGGCTTTCCCCGCCCAACGCTCTCTCGCTGCGATTGGTCCAAGGTGACCAGCACGGCAGTACTCTCACTTCTGGTTGGCTAAAGCCGTCGGGCCGCCTTGGCGGACGAATGAGGAGCGGGGTTGTTTCCTCGTCCCAAGATGGCGGCGCTCAGTCCGGTTCCTGTGGAAAGGAATGGGGGGGAGNAGCGGTTCTGCCCAGCCTCGCCGCTGCCGCGGGGCCCGTCCCGCCTCGTTGTTTCCTCAACGCCGCGTTCCCGTCGTCTCGGCCGCAGAGCTCAACGGATCCTCGTAGACCCTTTGCCCTGTGTAGGGAGCGTGTCCGGTCGGTCACGGCGCGTAGCGGAGAGGTTGGTGCAGGGTCTCGCCGATCCTTCCTCCGTTCTCTTGTGTTAGTTAAGTGCGCGGAGCGTTTCGGTGCTGGGCGCCGCCAGTTACCGCAGATCGCTGGTGGTCTCCGCCAGCCGTAGTTACAACTTGTGACAGAAGAGTTGTTACGTAATTATCTGAATGTGCGTTCCCTGCCCAATGTCAGGATGAAAGGAGTTAACGTGATTTTGAGGATGTATTCCCTGGAGAGTTTTGAATAGAAGAATGTGTTTGTAGCTCTTAACGATGATGCATCCCATCAACAACGTTCACTCTTCAGGAAGAAAGCTGAGAAGTTAATGATATTTTGAAGTATCAAGTAGAGACTAAAATGCTGCTGTATGCCTGTAAAGTGCAGGTTCCTTCATAGTATTTCAAAATATCATAACTTGTATTATTGGTAAGAGCTATGAATACATTCTCCCATTCAAAATTTTCCACGGAATACATCCCCAAAGTCACATTAACTCTTTTAACCATTACATCAGGCTAGGAACAAGTGTTTGGACTATTATTTAACAATAACATTCTCTGCGCCCATCACTAAACTGATCTCACAGTAGAGTAATTCAGTGTCTTATGTTCTTTTTGTGAGAATGATGTGTATTCTTGGTTCTCAGAGAACAGTAACTCTGTATTTCATACCATTTATCTGAATTCAGCAAAATAATCCTGCTCATTGTTTAAGTTCTTCCATTCTCAGTTACCCATAAACACTAACTGGTAGTAATTTTGTTCCTGTAGTTATAAGCTAACTTGTTCTTGTCTCTCTGATTTTTCTGTTTTGTAACTTTGCAGAGTTCTTTGAGGGTAAACCACTTTTGACCCTCCTTGATTACACAGGATCTATGAGTAGTTACAGTTACTTAATTTGGAGGTAACTGCAGGCATGTGGAAAAAGGAGAGCACTGTGGAGAATACGCTTTTTATTTTTATTTTTATTTTTATTTTTATTTTTATTTTTATTTTGATGGGATGGAGAGGGTGGTGGTTGGTTTATATGTGGGTGGATTCCCATCATGGCCATTCACAGAATGTCTGAAGGAAAGACAGAATTTGTCTGTACGCCAAAATGGAAGGTGACATCCGACCCTCATGGGAGCATAGAGGAGGAGAGCCCAGAGACATGACCCGTGGAGCGTATGGTGTGTAGTTGTGTTGAAAGACTGGTAGTGGACTGATGATTTGATTGCATGGAATCACATAAAAATCCATAAAGTTTATAAACCACCATTCTCAGTCATCTCTAGGACTAATTTCACTACTGTTAGTACTGCCCCTGTAGTATAAGTCTAAGCCTCTCTTAGAATTTGTTAAGACTTCACTCTTTTTGGCTTGGTTCTAACTTGGGTTTGCTAAGGTTGGACTTACTTATATTTATGGTCTGGAGATTGGTTTTGATTTCTCAAGAGGGCATGTTTGTCTCCTTTTATGTGTTTTTTAGTACAGGTTTAGGTGGATGTTAATGTTGCATATGATTTACTCTTCATACAATCACAGAATTTTGTAGTAATAATTTTCATTATGAAGCCACATGTAAATCTCGATGTGTTTTCTGTGGAGGTTTTTATTTATAAAATAATTTTATAGCTGAAAAATGGAAGGAAATGAATTATTAGTTTGTAAAGAGCTTCATTATCCACACAGTAACATGCTGTTTTATAATGTTAGAGATTGTAGTGAATATATCTGTCTTTGGAAGCTTATTTAAAAACAAATGTTTTGAAATAATAGAAATAATACATCCATGGCTTTTACCCTCTGACATGCCATCTTTTGCATTTTTCTTTAAATTTATCAGCCTTATACTTTAGTAATGGTCAAGAATTGACTGGGTGGGTTTTGGGTGACAGTGGTACCTAGAAGATTAAATCTTTATAGGCATTTCTTTGAGAACTTTTTTTTTTTTCCAAGAGATGAATGAAGAAATGATAAATCAGAGAATAGAAGGAATTTAAAAGCAGTGTAGATTATTATTGTGAAGTTAACTTTTTTCTTGTTTTAATTTCTGGTCAGAAAAATAAATCAGCCTAAGTTAGCCCAGGGCTCAAAAGGAGTTCCTGTTTGGCAAATCTGTGATTTTTATGAAGCTATTTTTTAGTGTGCACTTCACTTTCAACTTCATTATTTTTACTGGTCTTTGGAATTTTTTGAAATGGAAAGCTATGGGAAGATTTCAGTTCTGTTTATTATTGACTACTTATTTAATACTTAGAAAAATCTCTAATGTTTTATTATTTTTTATAACTTTTTTCTTTTCTTTTAGTATTCAACATGTGTATGGAGCTCAGCATCCACCTTTTGATCCATTATTGCATGGAACGTAAGTTAACATAATGTTTGAATATTCCAGATAGTTTGGGTCTCCTCTGCCTTCTCTCTTTTTCTTTCCTATGGGCTATAAAGCTTGTTGTTAGACTTCCTTTTTCAATTGTTGTTTCATAATCTTGACTTCTCTGTTTTGACTTCTCTTTTGTGACTTCCTGATGCTTGTCATATTGGGAACAACAAATCAGCTGTTAAGTTCTTAACTAACATAGGTCACCAACTTCTGTTACTAGTTTACAGTGCCTTATAAATTGGAAATTGTGTGGTAAATACTAATCTTAATTTAGCAGATGAAGTTTACAACTAAGGTGTGAGTGGCTTTCGTACGCACATATTTCTGTCAATGGACTGGCTTTATTTGTCTGTTTGTAAGAGAAAATGCTCAAGTTGTGGTGTGGATCATTTTTAGACAAAGGTGGGCATTTTGCTTGTGGGTGAGAAGATTAGCAAAATGCTGCATTCTGACAGCTTCTGCTTTTTATATTTTGATTTATTGTCTTTTTTTTTTCTGAAAGACTTTTAGTTTTAAGCTTTGTCAAGGACAAAGTTTTTTTTCTGATTTGTTGGTAGATTTCACAGCTCCTTTGAATCAGCATTGCTGTTAAAACGTTGGTGTATGTGAGAATTTTGGGGTAATTATATGACCAATGAAATGAGTGACCCAAAGCAGTAAGGGAAGAAAATAATTTTAGAAGAAGTATTGGCTTGGAAGGAGGTCGTACTTCTAGTGGAGTGTTTTCAGGGGTTGATTTGAAATGGCAGAACTAGTAAACGTGCTAGTTAATTTTCAGTTCATACAGAGTTGAAGACAGTTGAAATGTGTGACCTTGAGGACTGAAGAAAAAGGAATGGGATGAATTAGTTCAAAATGTGCAGTTATAAAGAGACACCCAGTAACAAAAAATTGAATCTCATTGCTTGAAATTCTGATAGAAGAGGAGAAAAACCTCGCTATTTTCCCAACTTGTCATCATTGTCTAAAAAGTATTAGTGTCGTAGAACCTGTTAGGAAAGATATTCCCTGTGATATGTAACAGAAACGTTATTGACACTGTATCAGTACTGCAGGAGAACTTTTTCTGCTTTCCAATTCTGGCTGCTTTGTCTTAACAGAAGAAAGTTAAACTATCACAGGTGGAAAGACAGGGACTTCCACAGGTCGGAAAGGGCGATTAAGTTAATAGCATTCACTTCTTTTTGAGACCAGACTAGGAAACTCTCAACTTTATGCCTTATTTAGCTGAAATCTGAAGGGAGACGTGATTGCTCTGTGTCACTGTAGATGAAAACAGGTGCCAAGATAGGGAGGGATACTTGGTTCGTCTCTCTCACACAGGGTGTTCACAGAGGGACAAAAGGTTAGGGATTGGTCAGGGTACACTTAGACTAGTAACTGAAGGAAATATTCTGCCTATGACAAGAACAAAGTTCAGAAGCGAATCTATGCTGTAATGCCTGAATGGGGAGAAGTGACAGATGTAGCAAGTTCTAATGTGAGACTTGATTTGTTTATGACAGTGATTGCATAACGTGATTGTTTATGATGACTTAGGAGTAGACTTGATGACTTGATTACTGCTCCTGTGTTGTTATGCAGCAATTGCATTGAAAGGCCTGAAATCTCTCCACAGTCCATAAAGCAAAAGGAGTGCAATATGTCCTGTCTGTCTTATAAATTATTCCAGTAGTATGCTTTGTATTTGATTTTGGGGTTAGTACTTTTTTTTTTGTCTTTTTTTTTGTTTGTTTGTGTTTTGTTTTGTTTTAGGAAAAGCAAGGGAACGATTTGTTCAGCTTCTATTCAAAGCTAAGATGGGTCAATTTTTACCTGCCCTTGTTCTCAGACATATTCTTTTATATAACATATGTTATCATGGGTGGATATAGTGATAACATGAGTGGAGGGAGATAAATATTTACTACCTGGATAATGTTAAGTTTTGGCCCTATGCGTGGTGCTTTACTTATTCCTTTACTTGTTCTTTAAATTTTGTTTATTGGTTTTTGAACAGCTTGATGAAACCAAGTTCAAAGCCACCTACAACTCCAGTGAAACTAAAGAAAGTCAGCACTTTCCAAGAATTTGAAAGTAACACAAGTGATGCATGGGACCTGGGGGATGATGATGATGAACTCTTAGCAATAGCTGCTGAAAACTTAAATACAGAAGTGGTCATGGAAACAGCTCACAAAGTAATTCAGAATCACAGCAAGCTACAAGAACAGCATAAATTTCAGGAAGAACAGCTACAGGAAGAAAAACAAGTAGAATCTTCAGAGCTGACTTCAATTGCATGTGGTGATAATAGGCTTGTTAAATCAGTCAGCGAAGGTCATACATCAAGTTCAGCAGGTATGTTAAAATGAAAGGAAGGTGTTAAAAATCAAATGAGGAGAGTGATATTTACCCTGTAAGATGTTAACCCCTTCCCAACCTTTTCTTAATACCACAGATAAATATTATTAATCAATATTTACTTATTTGGGGGAGATACTGTATGTCATACTAAACTGTAAAGCATACCTATGAGAAATGCATAGGGAAAGGGAAGAATAATTAAACTCTTTTTCTTTCAGCCTTAAGACTTCCTCAGTTTTGGAAGGAAGTTGCACTGTTGAATACATTTTAATGGTTAACTGCACCAAGATGTATGCAATTAAAAGTATTCCTACCATTGTGAAAAATTGTTGTTAAAATGCCACTGTATAAAGTATATTGAAAACCTGGAGAAAACCATGCATATGAACTGAAAAGTTCATCCTTATGTGATCTGGTTTGTGTTTTATGTATAAACTTTAACCAATTGCAATAATTTCCTGGTCCTTTTATTTTCCCTTTTTAGAATTGCCAGAGGGATAGAAACAACTTTCAATAGCACAGGAATTTTAGAAATCAGTTAACCGTGCTATTAGTATGATCTTTAATTGATGTGTTTTAATTCTGGACTGCTGCTTGAAAGATGAATGCTCCTCTGCTAAATCCAAGTCATTTGACATCCAGATTTGTGCTATACTTGAGTTTACAATTCTCGAAAACATATTTGTATTTTAAATTTAGAAATGAAATTCAAGTTACTAGTAACCTTCTTACTAGCTGAGGCTAATTTATGCTTCTTTTTTCCTTCAGACAATGCTAGTGAAAGTTCTTCCATGCAGAGATCACAGTCCCTTCCACAAACTTCCCCACCTCCCTTGGTGAGTGGAATGGCAGACTATAATACCTCAGTTACTCCTGCTTTGACTGAAAGAGAAGCTTCCCGATTAGACAAGTTTAAGCAGCTGCTTGCTGGCCCCAATACAGATCTTGGTGAGTATTTCTCATAGGAGCTATGAATTATGTCTAAATTATTCTTCATAAAATATTCCTCTCTTATGTACTATTCTGTCTGATGGTTTGGTTAGGATCTAATCCTTTCAACATTTAGAACTGCTCTTGCAAAAGAAAGAATAAAATCTAATGCTTGTAGTATTCATGCTTGTAATATGCAATTTGTGTACATCCTACTAATATGTAGAGTTTTAGGTGACTTCTCATTCTTTTCTTTCTCATGTTATTTCTCCCTACTGGACTAATCTCTGGAGAAAGAGCTGAAGTTTAGTTAGCTGTGTTTGGTGTTAATGCCTAGTAATGGAACAGCATGCAGAATAAGATTAATTCTCATGCTTAGAAATAGGAACGTGAAAAATGCCGAGGTGTGGAAGTATTTCTGCTTGTCTATTCAGGGAGCATTCTTCATGTTCACAGTTTGATACTGTAGTTCGGTGTCTCATCCGTGAATGCTGACAATGTGTTAATGTGAAAACAAATGTATTGTCAGATAACTTGACTGTTCCCTTTGTGTGCGGGATTTGAACTGCTGAATAGTAAATATAAGTGCTGAGAGGGTATCACAGAATCAAATGGTCTCGTATCCCACGTGAAAATCTGGGACAAGTAGAAATAGTACCGTGCATTTGGAGAGCTTGACTGGTCACTTAGAAATAGGAGTTTATGTCAAAATAATTAATAAAGAGGATGAATTTGAGTTAGACTATGCTAGAATGTATCTACAGGAAGTAGAAACTGCATGTTTGCAGTTCTTAGATTGATGCTTTCCTGCTCTGTAGTTGTCATGAGACTTCTTCAGTATAATATAGTTCAAGTTGTAGCTTTTTTTTTAACTTTCTGTGCTGTGTCCTCTTGTAAGATTGATGCTAGCAAAGTAAAATTATGGAAATAATAGTGAGTCAACACTTCAGTAAGTTATAAGACATTCTTATAAAATGCAGCTGTGAATAAACCCTAAGGTGTTAAAACAAATTACATATTTAATATGAGCTTGAAAATGATAATCCAGTATCACTTTTTCCTCCCTTTGATCTAACAGATGTCAGTCCCAATCACATAGCTCATAATATGAAAACTCATACAACTTTTAAGAGTGTTGTAATGATATAAATCTTTGTTATGTGAGGTTACAAAGGCAAAGGGAAGACAAAGTTTGATTTAAATCTATCCATTTCACTTTTGCTGTCTAATTAGGTGGGAATACTTTCCCAGCAGGTCAAGTTTCAGAATGAAAGTAAAATATTTTAGAAGCGAGTAAAAGAAAATTTCTTACTAGGAGTGCAATCACCGTGACTGTGGTGAGAGCTTAGTCAATAGTATTTAAACAAACTGGGTTTGTTTTTTTCCTTATTGAAGTTTCGAAGTCTCACACAGAATTTTACATAGGAATATGAAAATTGAATATGCTGCTTTTGATATTAAGAAAATGTGAAAAATACCTAAAAAGATCTCAATGTCCTTTCTTGTAGATATCACTAAATAATGCCTTTTCTCTGTTTATAGGAAGCTTATTCTTCCTCTTGCTGTACAAACTGTAATGAGTACAGAATTTGAAGCTGTGTGAGTTAGAATTTTAAATCTAGTTTTGATTTTTTGATACATATATTTTGTCTTTTGCATCTGGGATATATCTTGTAGCATTTCCTAATGGATCTGTAAGTAATGTATGATTTTCTTGTGAAAGAGATGAATTTTTTACCGATGACGCACAAAATCTTGATGATTGTGAAGCTATTAGTAGTAGATCATATGTGATGGTAGTGCTTGAACTGCATTATATGTATATGTTAGGGAATGTGTTCGTATGCTTAGATACCTATACGCATGCAAACATGTATATACATATGACCGTATGTACAGTTCATCAGAATCTGATGCGCGCTTGTGTGTATGCATTTCTGGGAGATGTTTGGTTTAGCTCCGTGTTACAATGAAGACTATGTTTAAAAAGCATTCTTGACTTATAATTACAGTAGTAGCGTGGGAAACTTGTGAGTTTTGTGAGATGGTTTATGGTGGTGGTGTGGTTTTGTCGGTTTTGTTTGTTTTCTTCAGAGTAATACTGAAAATGGACTGAGGTAGAACTAGGTAATAGGCTGCAAGCTAAGATTTTTGGGGAGTAATGAAGGGAAAGGTAGCTGTTCTGCGGCAGCTGCTTCATTCTCTTTGAGTATGTGGTATCTTGTTGTTCACGTGGGTCTTTGTTTTGTGTTAGATCCACAGGTGGGTTTTGTTTGTCATGATAGATTGAAATAGTAAATAGCTGTCTTGGAGACATTTCAGCAAATATTTCTGTTCATTTCTGTGAGTAGTAGTGTTGGTTTTGCTTGGAAATAGTAATAGCAGAAATAAAGTATTTCCGCTGGCTTTGTTTTCTTGATACAGTTTTGCATATTGTTGAAAGAGATGATTTGATGAGGCTTTTCAAAGCGGTATAAAAATGTTAATCTGTGGAGCTGAAACAATGTCACGTACGTTTTCGGCTCAAGGCTTTTCTCTTATCATAACGTGAGAAATCAATGTGGACTAAGAACACAAAGAGTACAAATGACCTTGAAATCCTTTCAGTCACAGTTGAATTATCATTATCCAATAATGATACTATACAATGCAATGTTAATCTTGTATGTCAACTAGAGATTGTGCAAGAATGTGTTCCTTCACGAGAAAACTCTCGTGAAAGTTGGATTATTCATAGAAAATTAGAAGTGAAGATTCTACTAGCCATTGAAATCCAATAGATCTTGGAGTTGGAGTTGGTCCATAAGTTGGATGCTGTGAAGTTATGGAAATAGGTTCTATCAACCTCATCAAACTATACACTGAGTAAAACAGTATACTAGGTTTGGACTGCAATTGGGATATGAATTCACTGGTGAATATTACATTAAATATATAATGACAGGGTCATTCTCAAAGTTTCTGTGTACAGTTTTATCCAGCAGATGCTTAAATACAGAAATAGTTATTAGAGCTAGGCACAGTCTGAGAACATGAACTAGGAAAGCAAGAAAAAAGCCCTCTCAGAATTCTCAGAATGTAAAAGAATTAGTTCTTTTAGGTTACTTTAACTCTTATTTATAAATAAAGAGCCTGTTTCTATGGCTCAAAAGTGCCCTTAACTGATTTTTGATATTTTTTAGGGCTGAACTAATAAACTGGCTCTTGCAATATGTAATTGGCCTTGTAGTCATTCTGAATCTTCCTTTAAGCCATCCTAACACAGTTTGCTTCTCTGTCCTACAGGCATTTCTGTTGTTTGCATGATAACCAGATGCAAATAGTATGCCTTATTTCCATTTGGCAGTTTTTATTTGACTATTGCTATGTTGTTATTACCACTAATATAAATGGGAGAAGTATAATGTGAATTGGATGTCAAGAGTAGTTAACTATGTAAAAGAAACCTCTACAGTTCCTATAGAAGTGTTACTTCTAGGTATGTGATTTGTGCTGCAGGAGGGAGATATTCAAGAGCCGTGATGACGTACCTTCCGGTAGTAACATAATGCAAAGAACGGGGAGATAATCTCATGATGTTAAAAATACAGAATGAATGCCGCTAAATGAGCTGAACCACGTTACGGCAAGAAACGTGGGCTGGTAGGAGGAGGCTGTTGTAAGAAGTTTTGTTTGGAGAGGGACTTGAGGACTGACTCCTGTCATTTAGATCATACTGAGGTATACTGGGTGCAAATTCAGGAAGCGGGCTGGGACTGGAGGCAGCTGTACAGCTCCTGTTGAGTAGACAACTGCAGAGTAGCCTGTAGGGCCTGTGTGTCTGCATAACCTCGCCCTCTGAGTACGTCATGCTGGGTTGCACAGAGAGAACAGTTTATGCTGGTTGTTTTATGCAGTCAACCTGTGCTCATCCTTGCCTTGCCTTCTGACATAGATTTACTGAATTTGAAGCCTTGTCTTTTCTTGTAATGGACCTTACGTTACTGAATGCATATGGGCTCTGTACCTGCAGAATCTTTCGCAAACAATTGGTTTCTTTAAGAGGAGGGGAGAGGACTTCAGTAAAGCGGCATAGGGAGTGTCTCTCAGAAGAAATTTTGGTTTTCTTCCACGGACCATGGTTTACATATTTAAAACGGAATATTGCTGCATCTATCTGGCTTCCAATTTAAGTTTAATTTTATGAAATTTGTTAGGCTTGTGTTTTTAAGTAGCCTCATACAATGTTTTAGGGAGCTGTTGAATGTGCAAACGCAATGTAAGCAAGCTGTTGATAAAATCACTGACTTGTAACAAAAAGTTATCTCAGCCTTGTAACCTCAGCATAGCAGGTGTATGATGGATTTTGTCATATCAATTTAGAGAATAGCCTGTTAAAGCACTTCCTTAACTCTTTAAAATCAACGGATTTTTGACTTTTTTTACATGCATATAGCTAAAAAGTATGTAATCTGTCAGAAATATTTATTTAAATCAAACAACAACAGTAAGCTTGGAGTACAGTGTTCTCTTGATTTAATAAAGTTTTGTAACATTGAAATACTACCCTTATGCAACATAGCACAAGGATATCAGTTTTTTTTCAAAGTCAAAACAACTCGCTTATTAAGATATAAAGTTATTCTGTGTGTTAAGGTAGCTTTACTTTCTATTTAGTCACAATGTATTCCAAGTTGAACGAAATGTAGCGTACTACCTTGGTTAAAAAAAACCCAACCCTGTAAAAGCACCCATCAAAATGGTAAAGCATTCCTATCTTAAATTTACTCATGTTACTGTATCCTATATTCACCTTCAGAAGTTCTGTTTCATTGCACTTTTTTTTAAACTTATCCATTTCTCTTATTCTGACGCAATCTCTAAACCAAAAACCTTTTCAGAGAGCACCACAAGATGCTGAGTGGGGTGCTGTGTCTCACACAGAATCACAGAATATTAGGGGCTGGAAGGAACCTTGGAAGATCATCGAGTCCAATCCCCCTGCCAGATCAGGACCCTAGAGTAGATCACGCAGGAACGCGTCCAGGTGGGTTTTGAATGTCTCCAGAGAAGGAGACTCCACAACCTCCCTGGGCAGCCTGTTCCAGTGCTCTGTCACCCTCACTGTGAAAAAGTGTTTTCTTCTGTTTAAACGGAACCTCCTATGCTTGAGTTTGCACCCATTGCCCCTTGTCCTGTCACTGGGTGCCACCGAGAAGAGCCTGGCTCTGTCCTCTTGACACTTGCCCTTTACATATTTATAAACATTAATGAGATCACCCCTCAGTCTTCTCTTTTCCAAGCTAAGGAGACCCAGCCCTCTCAGCCTCTCCTCATAAGGGAGATGCTCCACTCCCTTAATAAGCTTAGTGGCTCTGC
>VWZK01012549.1:133200-144143 GCA_013396935.1 Baryphthengus martii
CTCAGGTACTCCTTCTTGCCCTTTTTGAAGACTGGATTCACATTGTCCCTCCTCCAGTCCTCAAGCACCTCTCCCATCCTCCAGGACCTTTCCAAGATTATGGAGAGTGGCCTAGCAATGACATCTGCCATCTCTCTCAGCACTCATGGGTGCATCCCATCAGGGCCCATGAACTTGTGGATATTCAATTTGCCTAACTGATCTCTGACCCAGTTCTCATCAACAGAGGCAAAATTTTCCTTCCTCCAGAATTCCTCAGCAGTCTTAAGGGTCTGGGACTCCTGGGAGCAGGCCTTAGCAGTAAAGACTAAAGCAAAGGCAGCATTCAGTAGCTCCGCCTTTTCTGTATCCTCAGTCACCAGAGCACCCACTTCATTCAGCAGTGAGCCCATGTTTCCTCTGGACTTGCTTTTGACTCCAATATACTTAGAAAAGCCTTTCTTCTTGTCCTTGACTTCTCTTGCCAGGTTTAGTTCTAAGGAGGCCTTAGCTTTCTTTGTCGCATCCCTGCACTCTCTGACAACCTCCTTGTATTCTTCCCAAGTGGTCAGCCCCTTCTTCCATGTTCGATAGACCTCCTTCTTCCACTGAAGTTTATTTATCAGCTCCCTGCTCAACCATACAGGTCTCCTAGCTCTCTTACTTGATTTCTTACTCTTTGGGATGCTCTGATCTTGAGCCTGAAGGAAATGGTGCTTGAATATTAGCCAGCTTGCTTGGGCCCCCTTACCATCTAGAGTCCTGTCCCATGGGACTTTTCTAAGCAGTTCCCTGAAGGGGCCAAAGTTAGCCCTTCCAAAGTCCAGGGTAGAGATCCTGTTTGTGGTCCTGTGCCTACTGCATATGATTCTAAACCCCACCACCTCCTGGTTGCTACAGCCAAGGGTGCCTCCTACCTTCACATCCTCAACCAGTCTGTCTGTGTTTACCAGTAGAAGGTCCAGCAGCACTCCCCTCCTTGTCGGCTTCTTCACCACCTGCAGCAAGAAGTTATTGTCAATGCACTGCAGGAACCTACTGGACTGTGCCTGCCTGGCTGTGTAGTTTTCCCAGCAAATGTCAGGGTAATTGAAGTCCCCCATGACAACCAGAGCCTGTGATTGTGAGACCACTTCCAGCTGCCTGTAGAAGGCCTCATTAGTTTCCTCATCCTGATCAGGTGGCCTATAGTAAATACTGACAACAACATCTCCATACTAGTCTCTCTCATAATCCTTACCCACAAGCTCTCTACTCGCTCTTCATCGCCCCCCAGGGAGAGCTCAATACATTCCAGTTGCTTTCTCACATAAAGAGCAACTCCACCACCTTGCCTTGCTGGCCTATCTTTCCTAAAAAGGGCATACCCATCCATGACAGTGTTCCAGTCATATGAGCTGTCCCACCATGTCTCAGTAATTGCAGTGAGATCATGGTCCTGAGAACACACGCAGATCTCTAGTTCATCCTGTTCCCCATGCTGTGTGCATTAGCGTACAGGCACTTCAGAGAACTTCTAATGCTGCAACACTGCACCACTGGTGCAAGCTCATCTACAACCCCATCCCCCTTCAAATCTAGTTTAAAGCTCTGTAAATGAGCCCTGCTAATTCTTGACCCGGAATCTTTTTCCCCCTGTGAGGAAAGCCTTGAAAGCCTTCCCCATGTCTTACTATCAGGCCTGGTGTCTTATGAAACCAGCCATGATCAAAGAACCCAAAGAACTCAGCCAGTCCTTCACTATAGAAGTCATAGATAATTTTGTGAAGTCTTATAGAACATATAAAGGATAGCTGAACCTTTGATTAATCTGATGGCAAAAATTAATTCTGTAATTTTACCGAAATTACAGGTGATTATCTCCTAACAGTAGCTGGCTGCCTCTGTACGCTGTAGTAGAAGAATTCTAGGACGATTCTCTAGAAATGATATTTAGAAAGGAAACTTAAAAAGACACCTTTAATTTTCCAGCTACAATGGTCATCTATACCGTTGCAGCAACTTGAAGAGCAGGATTTTCCTATTTTTGCTTGCAGTTATTTAGATATTCTAGATGTATGTTAAACCTGATTAAACATAATAATTGTCTTTTATGGCTCATAAATATAGTAGTCTGTAACATCAGTCTGTTACGACCTTTAAAACTATTTGTCAAATTGATGCTATTGAAAAGTTTCAGTAACTTTACAAGATGCGTTAATTGAAATGAACTTGATTGATTTTGTTCTCTGCTATGTTAATTTGTCTGCACTGAACTGGATAGTGATTTATCTCTATGCTCCTAGTCCATCCATGTCATTTAGAATTTTATTGCCCCTTGCAGTTTTGAATTATCTGTAGTTGACCATGTTAGTGCTTATTCTTCTTCCAGTTATATATATAGTATAAAGTGAACATGTGTTCTACTGCTGCTTCCTGTGACACGCCATTAGTCATATCTATGTTTTTAAACTATTATCACCGAAAGGTGTCCTCCCTGATTCTTGTTCGCTTCTAGTCAGCTTGTTATCTGCAAAACATGCTTGCTTTTTCAGCTAATAAAGACAAGTAATAAAAAGAGGTCAGTACTCTGCCAATAGGCTTTGGAATATTTTTATTTTTTTAAAAATTAAAAACTTCTGAAAGAAATCACTACTAAAGATCCACACATGATTCCTGATAGTAATTGCTTTTAGCAGGATTAGTATGTCTTCCTATTTTCTACAACTTGATCTCTTAACTTGAGGTTTCATGTAGATGCTGATTATTATTCTGATTACTGCTTTAGTGTGGTATTTCAGTTTAAAGGTATTAATGTATTATTGTATTATTTTTATTGTAACTAGATGATAATAGGTTCTTGAAACAATTTTGAGAGGATTTGTGCATAATTTGTCTCTAGAGGATGTGTTTATCTTCTTTTGTAAAGATACTTGTTGGACGTAGTCATTGCATTACATAATTGCTCTGTATTGGACCGGTCTTTAAAATATTTTTTTTTAGTAAACTTTTTATTTTCTTCTGATTTTTCATCATTGTTGTCTGTACCTCCTGTGATCTCGTTTTCAGTGTTTTGTGGTGGTGTGTTTTGTTTTTTGTGTTTGTTTTTTTTTTTTTTTTCCCCTTCAGTTCCTCTTTTATAATCCTATATCCTAGTATTCAAAATACCAGTTAAAATAATTAAGTAATTTGGGACTACCCTCAATCCGCTCATACCCTAACTTGTGCTGGTAGTGGTGACTGTGCCCACCTCTCAAGCTTCTCTGGGTCCCTCAGGATGGCATCCCTTCCCTCTGGTGAATCAGCTGCACTACTCATCTTGGTATCATCTGCAGATTTACTGAGGATGCACTTGATCCTGCTGTCCATGTCACTGATGAAGTTTTTAAACAGTATTTGTGCTAGTATAAGTCGCCTTACTCATTTTGCAAGATTGCCTGCTTTTTTATTTGACTTTCCCAAGGTCACCTTTGAATACATATGGAGAAAGCGATCCAAGAGCAGAGCTGTAGCTCGTTAGGTGTGTTCCATATGAGAGTCTTTGCCAGATTAGGGTTCTCTTCTGTACATAGAATCATAGATTGGCTTCAGTTGGAAAGGACCTTTAAAGGTCATCTAGTCCAGCCCTTTAACTACATCAAGTTGCTGAGAACTCCATCAAGCCTGACCTTGAATTTTTCCAAGGATGAGCCCTCCACCAACCACCTGGGCAACTCATGGAGTTTATCAGCAGCTTTCCTCCTCAGCCAAAGACGCTGAGGGAAATTATACAGATAAAGGAAGTCTTTGTTTTTCTTATGTGGTAAATAAATGTACATTATAAGTAAACTTACTGTTTTGTTGTTGTTTGTTTTTTTTGTGTGTGTGTTTGGTGTTTTTTTTTTTTAATGTTAATGGGTGAAGCTCTCTAGTACTAGCTCTTGTGAATAACTCCATGAATTCTGTGACTTCGTAACCTAGACATGTGTCTGTTAATCCTGATTATTTTAATTGTGCCTTTCTTGTACTATAGTTTCACTGTGAGGGCCCAGTGTCAACTTGCATTTTTGAATGTAGATATTGCAATAGTGATTTTTTTAAGTCTGTTTTGTAGGAATCTATTCTTAATAACATGAAGCTTCAATATTATAATAAGTAAATTTGTGACTTGGTTGGTTGTTCCAAATACATATGAATATTAAAAAAAACCAAACCAACCGCACTCCCTACACCCCCAAAATGTATGGGGAGATGGAACAGAGATGACATTGTCCAAGAGTAAATAATCATTACTTGACTGTTCACTTAAACTAGATCTTTTTTGTGACTACAGAATTCCATCTTCTCCCCATACAGGAGAAATAAATACTGTCTGCTATTTCTGAGTAAGTGGGAAAATTGTCTCCTTTAAGTAACTGGTACTGTAAGTGGTGTTTTCTATTTTCTCTGTTTCTGTATAGAGAGTTACCTTAGTTCTACTTGGAAAGTTTGTTAGAAACTATTTGAATGGCTTTAATGTAAAAATCAAAACAATTGGTGATGCACAGAAATTGAATGTTGCAGGAGAACTATGAAAAACTAGAATGCCGTTTAAAATCTTCTACCAGCATAGTTGTTCTCCGTTACTTATTTTCATAATTTATGCTACTGGCTTCAGTTGTTGCAGTTTTTTCTTAGCAGTTTTATTAATCTTCCTTTTGCCTTATTTTCCCTAATCTTATGTTCATTTGCTTTCTCCTACCTTCTAACACCAACCTCATCTATTTCTGCTCCTCCAACTTTACGTGAAATAGTGGACAAGATGTACTTTACTTCTCTTTTCTGCCAAAGGTCTTGAAAAGGATTTTACCTTATATTTATGACGCTGGATTGGACTTTATTTCCCATTTTCTGCGTGCACATTTTCTGTGTTCAAATGAGAAGATTAAGGGCAGTGTTTACTTAAAAAAAAAATAAAAAAAACTGAAGTGCCTAACAGGGCTATTATTCATTTTGGAAACCAGTCACTGTGGTTGCCATAGTAATAACAAGCCCTCTATTAAAGCTATTTTCTATATGTACTGTCTGTTTTATAACATGCTGTTGGGGGAGCTGCAGTTCTGTGCATCTATGCTCTTGAAAGAATTTTCCAGCTTTGTGTAGTTAAATTATCCAAGGAATTTATGTTATAGGAACATAAAACATGTAAATCTAGTTTATCATATCTATCGTGGAGTTTTTCATGCAGGTCATCACTTCATGTAGCCATTTACAGTAATCTCAATGAAATAACAGCTGTATCAAAACATGAATAATGCATATGGAGAAATTTTGAACTCCTGTAATATTTCTTGACCCATTTTTTATTTATTTGTAACTGATAGAATGATGAGCTTGTAGTTCCAAGAAAAATACTTATAGGCTTGGTTGTTTTCCCTTGTGTGTTTTAGGTGTAATGGGCAATAGCTCTAGTAATAGCTTGTGGAGTTAGAAAGCTGGTAAATTAATGGCATATTTTCTTTTTAGAATACTCCATTAAGTATTTATGGCATATGAATAATCTTTAAATCTACTGCGTAAAAGGATATTGTCCTAAGATTTCTTTTAGAATAATTGCTTTAAATGTTTTTTCTTCAATGAGGTGTATGTCTGAACATATTGTAGTAAAACAGCTAAAACATTTTTTTTCCAAAATTAAATGAATTACTTCAATTTGAAGCATTTACATACTGTGTTATCCCGTCATAGTAAGATATCCTAATCCAACAACGTTTCTGGAAAAAAAAATATAAATCTGTCTCCTAAGCAGAAGTGACAGTTGGCTAGTGCTAGCAAATGGGGGTATTTTTGGTCAAAAATCTATGGGTATTTATAAATATTTGGATATGTGTTGGTCACAGAATTATGTAAAATGATGACACAATTAAAAGACAGAGTGAAAATTGGAGTTCAAAGTGTTGCTTCAGAAAGTGTCCTTTCAATCTGGGACAGACTTTATGGCCTAGATTTTACAATATTACTTTTGGATCTGGCTAGTTTCAGCTCTGAATCAGTACGTTAAACTTAATTCTGTACTTGTTTTTTTAACAAGAGATCATGCCTATGATAAGAATGTTTTACAACTTCTCATTTTCAAAATAATTATTCTGCAATTTAAAGAAAACGTTAATTACATTGAAGCAAGAATGTTTTTACAGAGCTATCTTGATGGAAAGTGTGTCTGATTTGTAGGTGGCATTAAAACTTCTCTGTAGAAATCCTGTGCTGGGCAACATGTTCTCCAGCTCGTAACTAGGACATCTAATTCCTTGGGAAATCTACAAGGGGAAAGATTTAGTATAATGACAATAAATTGAAATTATGCTTTGACTAGGGAGAATATAACATTGCAACCAATGACAAATAGTTTAATGGTTAATTAGATATTAAATAGAGGACAAGTTTCGAAGTGCAAGTAATTTTCCTCAGTACTTTCAAAGTCTTAGCTGAGGATGGATTTTTTTCTGATACCTTGATTTGAAAGTGTTTCAAACTATAAGGTAGACATATATTGTGAAATAGATTTTTAAAAGACAGCAATTTCCAAGTTTAAAACCTTCCCACCTGTACTTCTATACTGCTACATTCCAGGCAATAAAAATTAATAAAATTTCTGTGTGGTTTGAGTTGTATTTGTACGCTAGACAGCAGAAATGTGGTAGCTTCAGATTTGTTCTTTGTTTGCCCCTAATCTAATTCTTTCCCATTTGGCCTTATTAAAAAAAAAAAAATCATGAACACTTTAATAGCCAAGGAGTAATTTGGGGAAAAAAGGTGTGTCTATAACATCATAGATATAGAAAAGCTGTGAATATTAAAAGAGCATGAAAACCAAACATAGTTACGTACAGCGTTATTTGCCTTCAAGGGCAAAGTAGAGTCTAGCAGTTGGAGTGTTTTGGTGTGCATCAGCTCTAGCTGTGTCATCCAAACTCCTGTCTTTCAATTTACCTGCATCATCTTAACAAGTTATTCTTGGCATCTCTTTCCATTAGTTGGCACTTATCCTTTCATTTTCTGAATCCATTGGGACAGTCGCATGTTATGGGGAAAAGGCATAAAAATTGTAGGATAGGAAGGAAATGAAAAATTCTGCCGGTAGACAGGTTGAAGGAATAACAGATTCTCCATATAGAAAGCTGACAGAAGTTAGAGAAGTAGTGCTTCCTTTTCCAGTCTCTCTCTCTCTCTTTCTGCCTCCTCTTTGTGAAAATGTAGCCATCTGGGGATGTAGGTGGGAACTGTTCAGTCTCTTTGAAGCTGTGAGGTGGGTTCTGGGTTTGGAATTTCTGTGGTTGTCAGGAGCCACGTGCGGCCAGACACCTGGGCACGCACAGATAAACACAATGCATTCTTCTTGTTTGGATGCCAGGAGGATTCAGTATTGGATGTTGTCTGAGCTGACATCTGGTCCTGATTTTCACCTTGTCAAGGCTGTTTATAAGAGCAACTTTTTAAGTGTTTTGTCAAGTGTCTCATTTGCTTCTGTTTCTTGGAAAGATGCTGGTTTTGGAGGTGTAATCAAATATTTTTTTGTTTACGTGACATCTTTGTGGATTTATTTGCTCTTAAGTCAAGTTCTGACCTCTGTCAGGTATTTCATGTGTTTCTGTAGCTTCTTTGTGTTCTCAACAATTTAATTTCTAACTATGTGCTCCCTTGAGCATACTGTGTTGCATATTGGCCTAGTATGAAACTTTTTTTTTAAGTCCTTTTATGATGTGTTACATGGAGAAAATTCAGCATTAAATGGATTTTCTATTACAAGGTACTGTAGAATATGAATGTACTTAGCACTTCTCAGTGGTAAAGTTAAATAGTAGGAAGCATGGGAGCAAAAGGGAGGAACGAGGTATTTAAAAACTATGATACCGTGGCAACTTACTGCCTGTACAAGCTGTAGTCTGCAGAAGCAGGGACAGGTATCCTGGAAGAGTGTAGAGATGTTGCCCGGTTGTGCAGGAATGGGGTCAGGAAGGCCAAGGCGCCGCTGCAGCTGAACTTGGCGAGGAATGCAAAGAATAATAGGGTGGTCTGCTTTATCCAGAAAAGGAAAGTAAGAGAAAGCATGATGAGCAAGACTGACAAACCAATAACAACAGGCAAGGAGGAGGCTGAGGTACTCAAGAACTTTTTTTGCCTTAGTCTTCACTGGCAACCTGTCTTCTCATACCTCCTGAACTGACCGCAAGATGGGGACCGGGAGTGGCAAAGTCCCTCCAACTGTAAGAGAAGATCAGATTTCTGACCACCTGAAGAACCTGAGCATACATAGATCTATGGGACCTGATGAGATGCATCCCAGAGTCCTGAGGGAATTGTCTGATGTAGGTGCCAAGCCACTCTCCATGATATTTGAAAAGTCTTGGCAGTCAGGTGAAGTCCCTGGTGACTGGAAAAAGGAAAACATTGCACCCATTTTTAAAAAGGATAGGAAGGAGAACTAACTCCCAACCTGTCAGCCTCACCCCTGTGCCTGGGAAGATGATGGAACAGATCCTCCTAGAAGATATGCTAAGGCACATGGAGGACAAGGAGGTAATTTGAGACAGCCAGCATGGCTTCACCAAGGGCAAGTCCTGCTTACACCAACCTCCTGACCTATGATGGAGTGACTGCATCAGCGGACAAGGGAAGAGCTATGAATGTTTTCTGTCTGGGCTTCTGTAAACCCTTTGACACAATCCCTCACAACATCCTTCTCTCTAAATTGGAGAAATACAGGTTTGATGGCTGAACTGTTCCCTGGAAAAGGAATTGGCTGGATGTGGTACCACTACCCAAATCCAGAGGGTAGTGGTCAACGTCTTGATGTCCAGATGGAGATCAGTGATAAGTGATATCCCTTGGGGATCTGTACTGGGACCAGTGCTGTTTAATATCTTCATCAGTGACATAAGCAGTGGAATTGAGTGTGTCCTCAGCAAATTTGCAGATAACACAAAGTTGAACGGTGCAGTTGACACACTGGAGGGACAAGGTGCCATCCAGAGGGACCTGGATAAGCTTGAGAAGTGTGCCCAGGTGAACTCATGAGGTTCAAAAAGGTCAAGTGCAAGATCCTGCGCCTGAGTTGAGGCAACCCTTGGTACCAGTTGAGGCTTGGGGATTCTGGGATTGAAAGCAGCCCTGCTGAGAAGGTCTTGAAAGTACTGGTGGATGAGAAGGCAGACATGAACCAGCAATACACTCGCAGCCTAGAAGACCAACCATATCCTGAGCTGTATAAATAGAAGAGTGGCCAGCAGATCAAGGAGGGTGTTTCTGCTCCTCTACTCTGCTCTGGTGAGATCCCACCTGGAGTACTGTGTCAAGCTCTGGAGTCCTAATCACATCAAGGACATGGACCTCTTAGAACAGGTCCAGAGAAGGAACACAAAAATCATCAGAGTGCTGGAACACCTCTGCTGTGAGGACAAGCTGAGAGAGTTGGGGTTGTTCAGCCTGGAGAAGTCTCCAGGGAGACCTTATAGCAGCCTTCCAGTGCTTAAAGGGGGCCTATAAGAAAGACGGGGAAAGTCTTTTTATCAGGGCCTGTTGTGACAGGACAAGGGGTGGTGGTTTTAAACTAAAGGAGAGTAGATTTAGATTAGATACAAAGAAGAAATTGTTTACAATGAGGGTGATGAAACAGTGGAAAAGGTTGTCCAGAGAGGTGGTGGAGGCCCTGTCGCTGGAAACATTCAAGGTTGAGTTGGACAGGGCTCTGAGCAACCTAATCTACTAAAGATGTCGCAGTACATTGCAGGGGGGTTGGACTGGATGACCCTTAAAGGTCTCTTCTAAATCAAACCATTCTCTGATTCAAAGTTTGGAGGATTGTGATGTAGGACAGCAGTCAGTGATGGTGCAGAAATGGAACTCTTCAATATGCCATCATCTGTCTGTCTATCTGTTTCCATACTGAAAGGAATTACCATACCATTTAGAAAAGCAAAAATGGAAACAAAAGCCTTGAGAAAGTTCATAAGGATCCTGTATGACATGACCACAGAGTAGAGGAGGTTATTAAATATAGTAGCACGTGATTAAATACAATCCAAGAGGTAAAGGTCTGGATCAAATGAAGAGAGTAGATCAGAATATAAGTCCTGTGAGGCTAAATGCACCGAAGCATTTCTAAAAGGTAGTTTGAGTAACAACTTGCAAAAGGTAAAAAAAATAGCATTAAATGCTTTTTTTTCTCAAATATACTGGGAAAAGGAACATTGCCAAAAATTCTGTAGGCCCAGCAGACAATCTAGTTATAAAAAGAGCACCAGAGAGGATAAAGCTCTGGCAGAGAAATGTAAATAACTACATAATTTTTGTTCAGCACGGAAGAATGTAGGGACATATTCACTCCCTAATCCTGCATTATAGAGAATTGTTCAGAGGGTCCGTTTCAAATAAATGTTATGTTGTAAAACAAAAATGTTTTGTCCTTGGTGTACAATTTTATGTCCATGTCCAGTGCTGAGATTGTTTTCCAGAAAGAGCAGTCCTTTGAAACCCAGTCTCATAGGATATGTGTGTTATTGTTTGGAATGGCACAACAGCCAAAGCTATCCCTAATTAAAGGAAATGTGTGTTCATGGCAGAATAGCGTCAGGCTTGAAAAATGATTTCTTTTGCAACTTGCTGAAATAAAACATTATTCTTTCCCTTTAGTTTTCAAAGAATGACTCCTTAGTTCAGTGAGTCCTACAAGTAGTTGTTTATATTTAGCCTAGAAATGGAGATTTCATTTGAAACAAGACCGTAATTTAAATTCTCTTTGTCAAAACTATCTTTGCTTTGTGCTGAATATAGAAGGAAAGCTCAGCTACATCACAGGACAGGAAGTTTTACGAGAATAAGCTGTATTCAAATTTGTTTGCGTAGTTCCTGTCTTTGGCCTGGATGATTTGTGATTTGTCACTGATTTAATCATATGCTTCGCATTTCTGATTCTGACAGTATATTTGCATCTTTTCTTGTTTTATGCTTGTTGATTTTTTTTTTTTTTT
>VWZK01012549.1:144180-161764 GCA_013396935.1 Baryphthengus martii
TTTTTTTTTTTTTTTTCCCCTTCTTCCTCTTTCTCTTTACATGGGTTGTTTTTAGAAGTTGTTACCCATGTTTGTGCATAGATTCCTATTTGGGTCAAGTTAGAGAGCAGGAAAAAAAAATGGAAAGGTGAGAAATTAGAGAGCTGAATGGGGTGTAGAGTTGGGAATGAACAATTGGTGTTACTTAAAAGCAGAAAAAGTACTTTCCAAGTTGCAACTTATTTTCCATTTTCTCCGTATTTATTGCATAGTTTGTAAGTGGTGTGCTTGTGTGTAAATAGCCAAAATTTGAAGCTTTAGGGAAATGATTGCGTAAGGAAGTAATAAACTAATGGGTAAGATCTGTTTCCTTTCAGCCAGACTACCAGTGACACCAGTAGATCAGACCCGGTAAAACTTACGTGTTCGCAAATACTGCACCAGGACTAGTGGAACATTATGATGCTGAGTTGGACATCCCTTGGATTTGAAGACTTGGGACTTTAAGCTCCAGTGTTGGTTTAATAACAATAAAAGTTCTATCCTGGAGTGAAAGAGAAATAGGTATCTGATTTTTAGATATATTTAAGGCAGATATTGTCTCTTTTTATTCATAAACTACAAAATACCATTTTTTTTCTAGTGTTGTTGATGTTATAGGCTTACTTTGCATTTACTTAAGACCGTTTTCTGCCTTTCTGGTTTTTAGAAGAATGTAATCAGTGATACTGTTACTTATGACTTAGTGCTTGGTAGCTTGGGGATTTACTTGACATGGAATCATGGGTGGAATTCAAACCTGTTGCAGATCTCTTAGGGCGGCAGACAAATATGTAAGCTGCTGGATGCCCTGCTCAGAGGCTGAGTGAACTCCCTAGGGTGTGGAGAGCTGCTGGAGGTGGTGTGAGAAGATTGCTGAACGTAACAAACAGTGTGAGAAGCTGACAGAAGTTACAGATAGCACCCTATGGGATGTCTGTATTTCACAAGTGACAAGGCATAGGAAGGCATAAAATTCATTCTTCTGGGCATGGGCTGACGACATAGGATAAACTCCAAGACAAAAATCACTCCAAGACACAAGGACAAATTGTGTGAGAAATGTCCAAACAGTGCCCTGGCATGGAGAGGAGCGCTGGGACTGCTTTGGAGAGTGCAGTGTTGCAAGACCAACAGTGCCTGGGCAATCATTTCAGAAACATCAAATCTGGGTATTGCTTTAGCAAAACTGGGACCACTAGGGAAAGTAATTGAAGTGGTTTGCTAATTTGGGGCAGACAAAAGGAGGTAGAAGGATGGTGGCAAAAGAAGATCAAGTAATGTGAAAAAGGGTAAGGTATGTGACCAGGTGCTGTCTGTGGGTACCTCTTGGGCAATTTGTGCTTCATCATTGCAGCTGGAGTCTGACAGTAAACCTGTTAAGACCATGCAATACAAATCAAACCTGCTTCAGCTACCAGGAGGACTTAGGGGAGGGGGCTTCCTTGACTGGCAAGGTGACAGCTGGGTGAGTGAATCAAGAATCCTGTTATCACTGGCTTAGTGCTTCTTCCAGATCTGTTGTGGAGCCTCTACTCTATAAGATGATGGGTATCAAATAGCTGATTTATGGTGCCTCTGGTCATTCACAGCCAATGCTCTTAGACTAGGTGATAGTTCTTGCTTTTGACGGTCACTGAGAACTTGCAATGTTAGAATTGTATCTTGTCTGCTTTTGTAGACTAGAAAATTGGAATTGCATATAAATGAGATTAATGGATCCATTTCTACTTGGTTGGGAAAAATTGCTGATTTGGTGTGGCCTAGAACTGTAGCATGTGAAGTTGAAAATTTGCCTTTTAATTGCTGCACTGTTCTTGATCTCACACATCTACTATGAAGTTGGCTGTTTCTGTTCTTTGGAATGGAAAGATTTTGGAAAAATCTTGAAATTCTTGGATAAACATCTGTTTGAGGCCAAATATCAAGATCTTCTGAAGACGATAATTTCATACCATGATAACATAATTTCTCCATTCAGGAATTTGTGTCCTGCATTCTTCTGCTCACTATCTCCCATCTCCCCATCCTGAATAACTAGTCCTTCAAAATTATCACCATGAAGAACTGGTCCCCAAGAGCTAAAAAGCCCCGTGCTCAGAGTTTCATTCTGTTTTGAAGTAGCAGACTGTTTTTCATCTTTTTCTGATGTAAAAAAAAAAAGAAAAGAAATGCAATTCCCGCTTCATGGTTTTCACTTCAGTAGTGTTCCATCTGCTCTTCTTTGAAACTCTCCTTAATGAAGGCAGTTCCTCTCCAGCTACGTTATGTACTCCAGCCTTGCTGTGTGTCATGGCAGAGCTGTTTGCATGAGTTTTTTTGTCATCTGTATTCTTAGGTTTTCTTCAGAATCCCTTAGTGCCTTGTTTCCATTGTTCATGGTATCCCGTAGCTCTCTGACTTGAACTGCTTTTTGTCCTCTGCCTGCAGAGCCTCAGCAGCCAGTCTCTGCCGCTGCACTTTGTGTGTCTGTGTGCCCAGGCCGAGGTTTCTATTGGGAACAGCCAGTTGTGGGTGCCGTGGCCTATTTAGTGTCAGTGCAATTCAGGAGTCACTTATTTTCTATCAGAGAAGTGCAGTTGCTTATTACATCCGTTTCCCATCGAATCCCTCGTGCTTGCAGTGACAGCATACTCAGGAAGAAGTGTATTTGTTGTGCCAGCCTGTGATATGCAGTTCAATTTAAACTTCACCCTCTCTCTTAATCAGTGTTTATAGTCTCCACAAGTTTTGTTTTTATTGTTTCTCAGAGACATCGATTCATGCTGAACTCCAGTTGTATATTTTTCTGATGTTACTGATCCTTTGGTTAAACTATAGTCTTCTGTGCCTATCAGTTCATTGAAATGAAGAATAAGGGAGGAATTTCTTGGGATACTACCAGTTTCCTTGTAGTAGTTCCATCCATGCATATTTAGGGTGCAGAAGTACTGTGAGCTTTTAATGTGTTTTTGAGAGCATATGCTACATCTTATAGTTTGCTTAGGCTCTAATAGATTACAACTGCTTTCCTAGTTTTAACGTACTATATGTACTTTGTATATCTCTAAAAGCCATGGAAGAACAATATACTTCTGTAGTAAGTTGCCAAGTGAGGCAAAAAAATATTCTTGCTTTATTTTTACAATACAGAGAGAAATAATAGAAATAGTCCTATTCAATGACTTCCAACCTGATGGTTGCAACCATAAGGATTTTATGAGAAAACTACTCTAACATTGCATATGATAATTATAAATATATTATGTAAACTATATAATATGCCATAACATGTAATAATTATAATATGTCATTATTAATAATAAATGCTTCAAAATATGAAGTACTTTTCTAGAGTGGGGCAAATCCTCTATAAAGAGAATATAGTAAAGAATGATCACGTTTACAAGTTTTTTGAAAGTTACTGGGTAAACAGAGTGAGTAGTTCATGACAGCAAAATTGCCCAAGTTACAAAATTTAGAATTAACTTGGAGCGAGAATTAGCTTGATACTTAACACATAAAAAGCATTTTTTCAACAAAAAAGTCAAGATAAAAGTTTTCTTGTGAGAAGTTGTTACAACAGGACAACTGTGTTCAAAGGTAACTAAAAATAATGTGGAAAAACCGCTGCAAAGTCTGCTGTCTAGACTTCATTTTCAGTAGCCCTGTCAGCAGGTCTGATGTTTGTAAGTTAACAATAGAAAATAGTCCAAGCTGTAGGGAGATAACATGACATCAAGAGTTAGAGAGTATCTTTTGTCTTTTATGGTTCTGATCTATTTAAATGTAGTTTGGTGATGTACTGATCCTCTACAAGAGCTTTTCTTGTGAAACTGAATAGATTTTTAATTTTCTGATGGTGATTCTTGTTACAGACTTTAGATTATAGAAAGTGATGAACTATTTGGACTTCATGTAATTGTTTTTTTTTTTTTCCTTTCTAATGCACATTCTTACACGTTAATTTTAAGATTGTTGCAAAAAGTTGTAGTTAAATTTGTTGTTAGTTTGATATAAGAAAGCAAGGGACCATCAGTCTCTGGGGTTACTCAGAGATAAATAATAAAATACAGGTTCCTTTTGAAAATGTTTTAAATAATTTTGATTTTTTGTAATTTTTTTTTTTTAAGCTACAGATTTTTTTTTAAAAATGGTACAACTTCATAGTTGTTAATTTAAGGTTTTCTTACTATACAGTGAATTCTATTGGCCAGCAATGAAGACAAGTGTGGAATTCCGGTTCATGATTTGAGGAGATAGAGCTGAAATATATAGGAATGAGGGCCACAAAGAGGGAAAATAAGGAAAAAAGAAGTCTGGAGAAGACAGTGGAATGGATAAATGGGACTTGGGATTGATCTGTAAGTTAGAAGTAGAGGTTAGAAATTACTGTTAGGAGGGACGAAGGTTTTCTTTTGGTTTTGTAGTCATGCTACTGTCAGGGAACTTTGGTGTAACAGTCAACTTGGTCATTGTTACTGCTATTTTGTATATACCTGAGTAGGTACTCCTTCTGAGGTACCTCTGTGCTTAAAGTTCAGTGCCTTGCCGTATCTCTGAACCTCGAATGGCTCTCAGTCTGCCAGTTTGGATTTCCCTAGCTGAAACTCCTTGATTTTTTTGTTTGAGACTGGTAAAATGAGCTTAAAGTTCTTTCTGCCTGAGTCTATTTTTTTCATTTCTGTATTAAAGAGCAGGCAACAATCTGCCTATGCCAATTAATAAAGATGGAGGGGAAGAACTAGCAGTTACAGTTTTTGTGCAAGGAATACTTGCTGTAAATGATCATCATGCCAGACAGGGATGGACTGTAAATAAGAAAGAAAATAAAATGTAGTCAGCTACAGTGAGTGTAGTTATGTTATTAACTCTAGTCTGTTTGATCTTACTGTTATCGTAGACATGGAGGGGCTACACGTACAAGGGCATATAAGGCTGAAGTATCTTTTGTTAGCTGGAAATCAAATGAGTCAGTTCACATTTTGTGTGTTCTTAGACTTTTTCCTTTAGTATGTGGTATTCTAGTCTTTGGATTCCTCAAAGTATATGGCTGAATTTATCTTTGGTTGTGCAGTGTATGATATTCCTAAATGTTTAGATATTCTGCTGGTTTGGTATGTGGTAGTACGTGTCTAAATATTATTTGTAGTGTTAGAAAATAAGCTTGATTTATTTATGTACTCTTGCTCTAACAAGGTGTTACCTTGATGTCCTTATATTTCTTCTTCTACAGGAAAGATATAAATCATTTAATTTAAAAACAAAACTATGGAACAAACCGTGACTTTAAGTCAAAAACATTTTTCTTGACCAAATGTTGGTAAACCCATGTCTCTCTGGAATAGTCATGATTTATTTGAAATGGCCAACCTAAAACCACTCGCCTACCTGTGGCCATAGCAATCTTTCATTTCTACCTCTGCCAATTTTCCCCTCTCTATGTTTTTTAGTAAGAAAAAGAGAAGGAAGTATGAATTCATCCAGTTGGAATTTTTTTTTTTGGCCATGATTTATTTTACTTCATATTAGTGCCTTCATCTCATTTTAAGACAAAATGAATTTTGAAAGGATCATTTTTGCTAGCACGTATTTAAAGTGAAAATAGGGCATCTTAATGAGCAGGTAACTTCATGCTGTAAAATCCAGATTACTAGAGCCTTTGTTTTGGTTTAGTCGATGAATCTTTGGTAATTAAGATTTTTTTTTTTTTTTAGTGCATTATCTATTTAGCATTGATACACTTTGAAAATCAGATTCCTTTTTCTTGGAATATGTAATATATTCTTAAAATAATCTGCTGTCTTCAGCAGACTGTATTTTCATTTCTGGTTAAAAGTAGTTGTAAATGTGTCTAGAAATAAGTTGCTCTTTGATAACATACTACACCTAACATGGTAATTTACAGTTATTAATATTGTAGATGCACATTTCTTTCATAGTAGAAAGAAGGGAGGATGGGTGGATAAAGAGAGGCACTGCTAATAGGAGTCCTTGTCTTAACAAAGGCACAGAGAATATACATTTATAAATGGTCACAGTCAGTCAGTTGTGATATCCACTAGTGGAAGTTCGTATTCTAATTACTGTTTTCTGTGCTTTGTTTTGTTGCACTGAGTAGATAGGATGTTTTTAAAGGCTTTATTGAGGCATAGAATTTGGAAAATCAGCACATATGGTAGAGATGAAATTTGCTGAAATAGATGTAGTTAATTCAAATATATTATTATTTGGAGTAAGTATATGCAAAGTAAAATGTAGAATTTTGTTGTTCGGTATTCTTTAGAAGGTTGGTTATTTGAATTTGTGCAATTTTAACTCATATTTTATACTCTGGGTAAGAAGAAGGAGAGCTACAAGCATATTTCTTGTACAAAATACTCTTTCTTAAGAAGGGGCACTGTTAAGCATCTTTTGACTTTATATAAAAAACATGGAAAATGTAAACTTTTTCACATGATAAACAGTTCTCACAAAAAATGTGTGAAGTCCCACAGACTGGTTGAAACTGGGTGGTATCTGACAAGAAGCTTTAAAGAGAAAGGAGTAGAACACAAAGAATGAGAATATGGGATGGGATTAAACTCCAGCATTCAGACAAAAAGTATCATTGTGTTTCTGTAACTGCAAATCTCATTTTTAATTAGCATCTCTGTAAGCTTATTATACAGTAAGACTCTCTCTTGTGTGTTAATGTAAGGCATGTACACTAAAATGTAATGCTGAGAAATACTCCAGAAAGCTACTTTATCACACTTGGTGCCTATTATCGTAGGCATCCCTATGGATAGTAATTATCCAATGTTTTATTAATTCATTAGAATTGCCTTATAATTCTAATTTAATTGGACTTTACAACATGTCTTCTTATAAACAATTTTGTGCTAATTTAAATATATCTATGTATATTAATTGATAGTACTTTCCTTAATTCTCACTAAATTCTTCTCTTTTAATAGAAGAATTACGGAAATTGAGTTGGTCTGGCATTCCCAAATGGGTCCGTCCAATTGCGTGGAAGCTTCTTACAGTAAGTTGTTGTTTTTTGAGGGGTTATTTTTCTTCTTCTTCCTTTGCGTTTATTAATAATAGAGTTTCTTTTTGCCTTTTTTTTTTCCCCACACATTGCAAATAATTTTGCTGAAGTTGTAATCCTTCAGTGATACTTGAAAACATTGTGTCATGCTGCTGAATTGTAATGAAAGTTCTGTTCTTTTGCTCAATTTCAAGATTAATTTGTCAACCTGAGAGGAGGGGAATGAGAAATAGTAGTAAATCATGTCAGCTCTATATCTTTATTTTTCAGCCTGGCTTTGTATGAAAGAAAGGCTTATGTGATGACAGTGGCCTCTTTCAAACAATTTTGATGGAATGGTGAAGAGTTCAAAGACCAGTACATTCTTACAGTTTTCTTGAAAATAGGCACACAGTAGCAGAAAAGAATCCTATCGGTATCCTACGAAAGGCTTCACTGTGACATCGCATTAAAATAACTACAAGGAAGGATTAACGTTGTACTGAGGAAAAGCTGTGATAGAATCTTACAGGGTTTTTTTGGCTGATTTTTTTTTAATTTTTTTTTTATAGTGGTGTAAGACGAACAAACCTGAACTGCTGTTGTCAATTACCTTGTGGCATTGAGTCTTCTGATGTCGGACCTGCAAGTCAGTTCAGGGAGACAAGCTAATTCAAAAATGAATTGCTTTTTTTGTAGTGTGAGTTTTTTGTTGGCTGAGCTCTCTGATCTTTACCACAGTGGTCAGAGGATTTTGCAATGGCAGGTAGCTTGAGCAGGTTGACTGAAATATCATGGAACAGCATGCAGAGGTATTTCAGCTGGGCTTCAGAGACAAGCTTGTGGGAATCTGGGATACCCTGGGTTTGGTGTTACAGGTCTAGATTTTTGTTTATTTTTTTTTTTTAATCTTGCTGTCTGCATGATACTTAAAAAGGTTCTTCTGCAAAAATACAAGGTATTCCTCATAGGAGTATATTTCATGTTGATCTTCTCAGCTGTAATGCTTGTGATGGCACACAGTTGTGTGTTTTAGGTGTTGTTTGTCTGCCTGTGGTTGGGAGAACTTAGGAAGATGTTTGTATTAAGAAGCAAAAATCTCGTGCTGTCTACTCTCTAGAGACTATGAAAGACACTTTATCAGCAAATCTTCATGCATTTAAGAACTGTTTAAAATTCCAAGTTATACACACAACAGTTTAACACTATTGAATTTTTCAGAGAGTAGACTTAAATAGCTTTGCTTTTTATAGAATAATTCAGTGGGGAATGCAGAGTATTTTCTTCATTTTGAGACTGATTTCCAGTGACTGAAAGAACCTCTCTTGATGATGAGTTCCACAAAATTTGCAGCTTAGTTCCTTCTAACGCTAAATGCAGATGCAGCTTCTTAGGGGTGAATATTCAAATATCCTACTGTAATCGACGTTAGACATGCAGTGTACATTTCATTTTAGTTCTGTTTCCAAAGTTGTCTGAGATTTTGGTAATGAAAAAAGAATTTATGTTTCTTTTTCTCTTGAAGTTTAGGATGCCTGTTTTAAAACCCTTGAAGTAAAACAATTATGGCTAACTCTAAACTTTGATAGTATAAGCTTAAAGCATAAGGATTCTTTAAGGTCTTAATTAGATGACTGACACTGAGGTTTGAGAAATGAAATTATGCAAAAGTTAACTGTGGTCACTTCCTTACTTTCAAGTAAGAGCCTGGGCTTTCCATGAGCTTCAACTTTATTTCCTAAGTTGATTTTTAATTTAGTGTTCCTGAGATTCTAGTCTAAAGAAATTCCTAAGGGTAGAGTTCCCTTGTTCTGTTGTTTTAACCATTCCAATTCAGGATTCATTCTAGCTCAGTTCTTTATCTTTGGCTATCTTGTGATACCCTCTGCAAAGAAACTTCATTAAAGTTAATCTGTATTTGCTAGTATGTGGATTGAATTTTATTTTTTTTTAAGAGACTTCTGAAAATTTGATGTGGTTGGGTTTTTTTGTGTTGTTTTTTTGGGTTTTGTTTTTCTTCATCACCAAATATGTAATTCTTACCATGATTTCCTATCTACTAAGTGTTCTTCAATAAATACATTTAGGAAACTCAATGGTAAGTCATTTAATAATAATTATTTTTCTATACTATAAGGGAGCAGATTTTCTTCCCTGCTTCGAAAAAAGATGAAGCAAAGTGCTTTGAGTATTTGTGGTCATAAACTTCATGATGCTTTTTTTTAAAATGGTAATTAACTGTCAAGTCATGTTAGTTATTTAAACATGTTGCCTACTGCTAATGTATGTCCCAGATAAGAGGGAGTAATGTGATTATCTTTTATGGTGCACTGGGGGCTGTTGGGGAAATAAATATATAAAAGGAAAACTGTTTTGGTTGAAGGTCAGTTGCAAAGTCTAAAAAGACCAGAAAACTGAAGAAACCAGAGTATGGTTAAGAACTAAATTAAGACTGGATGCGTTTAATATGGAATTATTCAGAAGTTTTACTTAAAAAGCCCAAACTATGACTTATTTGGGAAACTAAGTACACCTAGTAGTATTTGAGGCAGAAGGTGATTGTCTTGTACATAAAATTGTCATTGAAGTAGGAATTTTAAAAATATTTTAAAAAAAATGAACAGTTGAGATTTATTACATAGTCAGAAGTTAATAATGCTAACATGTATTTGAGTACAGTTTTTCAAAGGAAAGCATATGAAAATCCATATAATGCTGTTGATGTTATGCATGTCTACTGGTAACAGTATATGGAAAAAAATTACATGATTTATTTTAGAAATACACCAGAATTATTACAGTATACCTGTACCTAAACAACAGGCAGAAGTATTCAGGCTCACTTCTCTTTTTTGAATAATAAAACCACAGATATGGTTGCAAAAGGCCTTGGAGTAATTGAATGAATGAATGGATTAAACTCTTCACCAGTTTATTCCCTGATGATGTGTTGCAAGCCTTTCCAACTTTTAAAAATAAAACCTAATTTGTAAAGTGAACAGGAGATGAGATATGTCCAATTGAAAGATTACTTCTGTCTTTGAAACTTAATAATGGCAAAAAGACTTGCTGAGAAAATATTGGTATCTGTTGAACAATCACATTTGATCTCACAAATGAATTCTTTTCTAATGGAACTAAGATATCCTACAGGAAAAAAAAAACAACAGCTGTTGAGAATAAACAGGAAGACAGAATTCAATATTTAATTTAATAACAAACTCAGCGACAGGATATTAAATGTCAGACTGAATCTTGAGGCAAAAGTTAAGCTGGTGTGATTTCAAGTGTCTGGAACCAGATTCAAGTCAGCATATCTTAAAAGGTACGGTTTTGCCAAACCGAGTACCTTTTATGGTATCTGGAAAGTAATATGGTTTGCACCTACTCTGTTCCCATGTTAAACTAAGATATTAAAATATATAGAATAACATTTTAAATGGTTTTCTATAGACGTATTTTCAAAAATCTCTTGATATTATAGTGTGGTGTGTATTTTTTTGTTTTTCCCCTAAATGTTGAGCAAAACCTAAGTTATAGAAATGGGATATGCTGCTGGGTTGTTGCAGGAGAGTAATGGAAACTATACATACATGTTTAGTTTTGTTGTATAATTAGCAATTTGAGCATGTTAGGTTTATCCCTTCCATTTTCACTTGTGGTATTTAGGACTAAATAGGAAAGTTGGCTTTGTGGTGCACTGCATGTTGTTAGTTCCTTGCAGTGGCTGTGGCTCATTGTGTAAGTGCGAATCTGTCGCCCTTCTATTACAGGATTTTTTTCATGTTATGAGGATTATTTTTGTTAAGGAAACTTAAATCTGACGTACATTTATTTTCTCTGTTTTACTAATTACTATTAGCATGGTGATAGCTGTTATTCTGGAAGGAGAGCTTTTGTAATATTGTCAAGAAGTATTTTAATTTGACTTGACTAGTAAATAATAGAAATATTAGATTTTTCTTATATTGTCTTGGATATCCATATCTCTTTCAAAGTCATGTATCTTTAGAATGATTCTTAGACAAAGTTTTTTTTCAGGACTGCCATGTCTATAAAATATGAACTAGCTTTCTTTTTTGCAGTGATATGGGATATCAGTGTTGATAGTTTGATACCTAGCTGCTTCCAAGAAAGCATCAACTATTTCTGAATGTTCAGAAAACTTGTAGGTAGCCAGTTACATGAATAATAGTGATTTTAATACATAAACTTTATATATAACCTGAATATATGTTGACTTTCATAATATTTCCTTTTGTAAAATGCTAAAATAGTAACCTGAGCTTGTTGTTTTTTAAATGCAATGTAGGCTGAAATGGCAGAAATGGGAATCAAACTGGACAAAGGAAGAAAATGAGAAGGGATTTTTTATATTTTTTTTTTAAGACTGAGATTTTCAGATACATGTAAATCAGCTTAATGAAGAACCATTCAGATATATTCTGTGCTGTATGCAACAATGTGATCCTGCATATCTGTCACGACTTCCTTAGTGTGTCCATACCTTAAAAAAAAAAAAAAAAGTCTGATTTTAGTGAGGTGATTGTAGCTGAACTTCGTGTATCAGTTGGAATGATTAGAAAGCTAATTTACTAAAGGACTAATCAGATCCATGTAGGATTGTGTGGCACTACATCGGTTTAATAGTTTTCTTGTCACATGTAATCGAATGCCAGTGGTGCTTTTTGTAAGACAAAGAGTAATATCCTTTTCATTTCACTGCTTTTTTTTTTTTTTTTCAGGGCTATCTTCCCGCAAACGTGGACCGAAGAGAAAGCACTTTACAAAGGAAACGCAAAGAGTATTTTGCATTTGTTGAACAATACTATGATTCTAGGAATGATGAAAATCACCAGGATACCTATAGACAGGTAGAACACACCTACTGAAGTGACCTGAATTGTACCTACAGGACAGCTGCTAGAGAACTTAGTAGCAACTTTCAAAAATAGTATCTCTGTTTTTCTCTATTTCATTAACCTTACTTGATAGACAGCTCTCTAATGAAGCAGTTTCCTACATTTCAGAAGCAAAAATATGAAATAGTTTGGTCTGAAATTCAAAGCAGTGGATTTCTTTTAATGTCAGCTTTAGTCATGTCATTGTGGTGTTTAAGAATAGTAAGGTTGTCAAATCTTTCATCTCCTGCTCAGAGGCTCCTTCAAATGAGTGAGGATAGACAGGAAAGATCTAATAGTGACTGTTTCTTACTGACTCCATACTTCTGCTTAAGAAGTTGAAACTCTCTCTGTATGATGTGCAATAAATATAGATGTGTCAAACTTCCTTGCCCACCCAGATAAGCAGATAACTTTTCTTCAAGTTTTGTGTTAACATGAATAGGTTGTATCGCAGAGTATAGGCTAAGCAATAGCTACTTTAGCCTTCCCTAAGACAGAAGAAGCTGAGATATTTCTTTCAGCTTCAAGACTGATCTTTAGTAGCAAGAAGTATATACAATAGTGTAAATTGAACATGTCTTTACAGAAGTAGTAGTATATGTTTACTCATAATTATCCTGAGTTAATGAGTATTGCCGATATGACTATAATTTGCAAACAAAGTATGATATAAGGATCCTAAAATGTGGAAACAAAGTATATGGGGATTGGTTTTCTTTTTGTGTTTTGCCTCATTGATATGTTAATAGTTGACTTAAAGATTTGGCTGTATGTTTTAAAATACAGTATATCTATGTTATTCCAAAAATAGTGAGACAATGTGATTATAACTAATGATGTAAAACCACAGGATTGTTTTAACTATTGCGTTGTTTAAAAAGTGTGCTCTTGGTTCCTTTTACAGTATTCCTCTTTCTATCTAATTAGATCCATATAGATATCCCACGCATGAGCCCTGAAGTTTTAAGACTTCAGCCCAAAGTAACAGAGGTAAGAATGACATATGAAGAACTGTTGTTTGTTTTATTAAAGAAGTAATTTTATTAATGAATCTGGTATTTGTGTTGGTTAATACTTTATTTGAGAACACCTGCTATTTTCAATTCAGAATTAGCTTAAAAGAGTCCAAAAGTGAGAATATCTAAGTATAGGCTAGCAATAGCAGTGTAACTATGAGTAGTGAAAAGAAAGACATCTCATTAATCTCCTGCATTGGATCTGTCATTTTTTTCTTCAGTCTTGTTCCTCTGAGGGTTTTTTTAGTTTTTTTGCTTTTTATATATTTTGTTAATAATGTGTTTTTGAAGTAATTCAGTGCATAGTTCCTATGGTTCTATGTATTTGTCAAAATCATTCAAGGTCTGAAGTTCTCATCATAGTCTTCCACCTGGGAAATTATCTTTTTTCAATTTGTAGCATGGCTGGTTTGTGTTCCTTATTTGATTTTTTTTTTTTTTCTTTCCCTTGTTGATAAGTTTTATATGTTGAGTACACTATTTAAATTCTTTTACTACCATAGTAAATATACATCAATTAATGATAACTGTTCATCAAATTGGTCTGTTTTGTCAGGTAATTGAATCCCATGGGGACATTTCTTTGTAAATTATATAGATCATGAATGGTGTAGATGGTGTGAATGATCTTCTTTGAATTATTTCTCTTAATCTTTCAATATTTTTCCCCTTTCTTATAGTTTTAGTTGACTTTTAAATGTACTTCAATGTAGGTTGTGCTAGTATCATTATAGAGCAACATAGAACATCTGATAGTCCATTAGATGAGATGACAAGTTAAATGCAGAACTAGCTTTTATTTTTTTATCCACTCTTGCAATTATTTATCTCTGTATGAGTTGGAGAAAGGATTTGAAGAAATAGCCTATAATCACAGAATGTTATGGGCTGGAAGGGACCTTGAAAGGTCATTGAGTCCAAATCCTCTGCAGGATCATCTAGAGTAGGTCATGCAGGAACGCGTCCAGACGAGTTTTGAATGTCTTCAGAGAAGGAGACTCCACAACCTCCCTGGGCAGCCTGTTCCAGTGCTCTGTCACCCTCACTGTGAAAAAGTGTTTTCTTCTGTTTAAACGGAACCTCCTATGCTTGAGTTTGCACCCATTGCCCCTTGTCCTGTCATTGGTTGTCACTGAGAAGAGCCTGGCTCTGTCCTCCTGACACTTGCCCTTTACATATTTATAACCATGAATGAGAACACCCCTTAGTTCCCTCTTCTCCAAGCTGAAGAGATCCAGCCCTCTCAGCCTCTCCCCATAAGGGAGATGTTCCACTCTCTTAATAAGCTGAGTGGCTCTGTGCTGGACTCTCTCCAGTAGCTCCCTGTCCTTCTTGAACTGGGGTGCTCAGAACTGGATACAGTACTTACTCCAGGTGAGGCCTCACCAGCGCAGAGTAGAGGGTTTTGGTTTTATTTTTTTCTTTTTTGAAGGAAGTGGTATAAAATTAACTGCTTTCCATCTGTTTTCTGCACAGTGGTATTTTACCTGGGCTTTTCTAACAATGAATCAAAGAGTAAAGTAAGAAAAATATAGGGACAAGAAGGGAAACAATACTAGCAAGAAATAAACTGTTAAAGAAATGAGTAAGATCAGTGCCAGTGTTGTAGGTAGAAATGAGCTATTAAATGAAATTGGAGGTGAATATTATTTAATGAAAAAAATGGCTACAGAAAGAGCACTGAGATATTTCTAAGGAAAGAAACACTTGTACTGTGTCAGCAATTCTCTTAAATAATTCTAAACATGTATTTGTATTTAATGTAAAGTGTTGGGTGTTTTACTTCCTTGCATTGCATGATTAAAATGTTCTTATGTTTACAAGAAAGATCACCTGTGTCTCAAATGAATATGATTGTGCTTCAGGTGTTCAATGATTGTATTTTTGTAGTTCTGAGTTTGGGTGAAAATACCCTAAAATGATGTTGAGCTTTTTCCTCCTTGTGTTTTTAGTGATGTAGCTAATTTCTAAATTAGGTGAACAATCGTAAAAACAACTTTAAAGGAGAAATTCCAGAGAAACATCTTCTGTAGAATATTTAATGCACTTTATTTTAACCGAATTGTTTAAATAAGAAGTCACATAGCTTAATAAAAATGATACTAAGAGAGAGAAAATATTCTCATTGGAGAATATTTTGAAGTAAAGTGTTATTTACTAAAATGATGAGATTGTCAGGTTGTGAGAGGAAACATATTAGTAATTAAAGAAGATATGGACAAGATTTTCCAACATTTGAAATGTCTATTTTTGTTCAATATTTAGTGTGTTGGGGAAAACACCCTATAATACATTGAAAAGAATTATAGTTACAGGTGAAAAAGATATTAGTGCATTGTTTTTCACTCAGAAAAAGAAAAGAAAACTGAGAAGTCTCAGTTGAAAGGAGGTTGGTTGTTTTGTTTTTGATTTTTTTTTTTTTTATAACTGAATTGTAATTAATCTGAAAATAGGGTGGTTTAAAGAAAGTGCTGATGGTCTACTTCAGAACTGTGCCAGAATGAAACACTTATCATTATTGCTTGAGACTAATTAAAATAAAAAGGAAGTACTGTGGCTAGGTAACTCCTTGCTAAGTAGAATCCAATATGTCTATAGAATTTCAATAGCAAATATTATTCAGTGAAGTTTGGGTCTGGAATGAATTTTCAATTTGTGGGATTATTTAGGTCTTTTTCAGTTTTAATTTGTCTTACGACAGATAACACCATTGCTCAGGTAGCATATTCATTTAATGTGTTTTACTGAGACCTCATCTACAGATATGTTTTTCTAAAATTAGCATTGTTTTAATTTCTAATTATTTGTTAAACTTGTACAAAGGTATGTTTTTATAGTGGTTCATTGGATATGTGTGTCTTAACCATTGCCTCAAATCAACCGTTTTAAATCCACACTTTTTAGAAACTGTGATGCTCTTGCAATTGGCATTGAATTATCTTCCAGCACTAATAATTTTATCTCATTTATGAAGCTCTTTATATTAGTGTTTTGAATGCAGCTTGCTCGTCATACTTACATTTATTTAGTTTGAACGTTTAGTAAATTGAGCCATGTAAGAAGTGTAATTGAGCCACATGAAGTAGATGGACGTTCTTCTTGTACAATGCCTTGATCACATTGATAACTAGTGCTGCTGCTTTCTTGTTTAAAAAACAACAACAAAAACCACAACAAACAACAACCCGCCCCTGCCCCACCCAATAAATCCCTGTCTGTACCCTATCCCATTCATCTCTCCTATCCCGACACCTCATTCCTTCCCTAGTAAGCAGTAAGGAAATGGATGGAAAAATGATAGAATGCTTGGAGGAATGAGATGTGACAGCTAATTAACACCTGAAAACCCCCCGCAAAATACAGCAGTTAGTGGGGTAAGGGGAGATCTAGGAAGTATTTAACTTCCACAGAAGTGATAGAAATCTGATTTAATTTTTACTAATCCATCATATCCTGGACTTGAGAGTCACAGGTGTTTTCAGAGCTCCACTGATCTCCTGTCTAGTTGTGGGCTACTGGAAGGAGAGTGGGCTTGTATATGTTGTTGCCTTTACTCTCCGTCTGATGCAAGAGAGCCAAGCCCAACTTGTTTTGTGTTATCTTAGACTACTGGAAAGTGCGTAACATCCTACTTCTCCCTCTCTCCTTTTTCTCCCTTTCTGAGTATTTGGAGCCCTACCCTATCAGGACCCAATCCCTTACCCTCACAGGGGCTCAATGCAGGCAGAGGCCTTGTGTTGTTGCCAGAGGTGACTCCCTTCTAGGGAGGGTGAAGAGGTTGCTGGTCCCAGTTGAGCAATGTTTCTTACCCCTTTTTTAAGGTAAGATGGCAAGAGCTATAAAAAAGAGAATAGAATCATTGTGGGTCGGAGACAAGTTTCAAAGGGTGGCATTGTGTGCAAGACTGTTATTGTGGATATTATGATGTTTTTAGTACATAATATTTTTTGATGCAGTAGAGATTTGGCATAATGATACTCCTACTAGAAAGGATTTCACTTAGAATGAGCTGAGGAGATTGTAGGTAACAAAACTAGAGAAAAACAGTAGTCAAAGCACCAGAAACATTAACGTCTATAAACCTCACAATGTCTTCTGACAATTTCCTAGTGTTACTATTCCAAGATTTTTTCTTCTTGATGGTATCTGAATGTCTGTTTCCAAAGAGCTTTTCATTAGAGATAACAAAACTAGTTTAATTTCTCATTTGAACTTGGAATTTCATTTCTGTAATCAAATGATTCCGTTTAGAAAAAGGTGGTTTGTTTCTGATGTGTGGAAATAACCCATTTTCATATGTTCCTTTTAAAATCAGTGTAAAGTTGTCTTTTTTTTTTTTTTTTTTAATGGGAGTCATGTGGATCCTGAGTTGGGGGAGGGTAATGTTGGAATGAGGACTTTAAAGGACTGGAAATAGGTAGTGGCATTCAAAGAGGAGCAGAGAGGAGTTGGAGGTCTTCTGCCATGTAGTTCAGTCAAATTTATTTTAAAGACTGACTGTAAGTTTAGGTTTAATAAATTTTATTAATGGAGGATGTGGAGTACTCTGTAATTTATTATCAATTTTTAACTGAGTTTTGCGGAAATGGTTAGTACATGACAGTGTCTTGCTTATAAACTTGTCCCCACCTTTTTTTTTTTTTTTTTTTTTC